>WNWK01006446.1:0-75000 GCA_009830355.1 Cherax destructor
TCATAATAACCAGCAGGAGATCCTTGGTATTCCTAATTGTATGCCAGGGATACTAAGGCTGAGAGAGTGACATCGAGAGACCGGGTTGCGATTTGAGGACGGAAGATAGAGCCTACACCACTACTTGCGCTGAATTACCCACATTAGTTTAGTGCTTCATAGAATATAACAACAACGGTGGCTGGAATGACGGCCCCTACTCATAATACAGAGTTCCATCATGAAAAGCATTTACGTGCTTGTATTTCTTAACTATCTATCCAGTAGGGTATTTCCGACAAATTGTTATATAATGTATTCAAGTTTTGCAGACCACTTTAACGTCAGTTAACCTAAACTTGTATATATTTAATAACAAACGGAGATGAGGATTACGGCCCCAGGGTGAAAAACAACAGATAACGCGCCCTCATCTTGTTAATAACAACCGATAGCTGAGCATGTAAACACAGGTAACAGAGGAATGTAAACACAGGTAACAGAGGAATGTAAACACAGGTACCAGAGGAATGTAAACACAGGTACCAGAGGAATGTAAACACAGGTACCAGAGGATCCTCATGACACGACGGTTCACCCTAGACTAGACTTAACCGACAAGTTGGTAAATTAGACACATGTACAACACTTGGGTATCTTTACTGAGGAAACATTTCGCCCCACAGTGGCTTCATCAGTCCAGTACAAAGAAGAGTGGTGAAGATCAGAGGAGTTCGAGGTAATCAGTCATCAAGACTGATGGACTGATTACATCGACTCCAGGCTGAAGGACTGATTACCTGAATCTTCTTGTAAGGATCTTCGCCAGTCTTCTTTGTATTGGACTGATGAAGCCACTGTGTGGTGAAACGTTTCCTCAATAAAGATACCCAAGTGTTGCATATGTGTCTGATTTATCAACTTGTCGGTTCTCTGAGCCATTTATCCACTTATATAGAGTCCTCGAAGAAGCCCAGTCTTGTGCGAAACGTTACATTAAGGATCCCCTGGCACCAGTGTCTTCATTCCATCTGGCTGTTTCAATGGGAACATAACGCTCGTTAGGTGTCATGGAAGGCTAGAAATGGAGAAACGATTAAAAAAAAAAAAAGGAAACAGAAGAGAAATTTAAGAAGGTAAGAGGGGAAGTGCACACGTGGATAAAGGTTAGAGAGAACAAGATTAGAGACGACCTAAAGGAGATTAGAGATAAAATAAATACAATTTGGGGCTGTGTTGTTTGGTGTTTGTCTTGCTGGCCTCCTCCTGGCGGTAGTGTTGATTTTGCTGGACTCACATTTTGGCGTTTTCTTTTGTCCTTTTTCCCCTCCCACTCTGCATTAATCTTTGTCTACATTCATTACGTAAACACAGTGGTAATACTGCTCTCCCCATGGCATTTATCTGCCATGAGATATGGCCACACTCAGGGTCAACACCTCCACCAAAACACATGTTCTGTCTTTTGTTTTCCTTCGTTTACGAAGAACCCACAGATATTTTTTCAGGCGTTTGCACTGAGATAATACTTTAATCCCTTAAATAGGGATTAAAGTACAGTATTCTTGAATGATGGTGAACGGGTTATGTACAGCTTTAATGGCCGTAGTGTAGTCGACAGGGTTTAAACTCCATTAACCAAATAAGTGCGTTTCGAATAGGAGAGACAACATGGTAAACCAATGTAAGCAAGGCCGGGAGTCCGACATTCATACTCTCTTAAAAAAAATATTATTCTGTCATCGCATCATCATTTAAGGCAGGTGAGATATCAGCGTTAGAAAATATACAGGAATTTATTGTTCACACACAGGAGACAACATCTAAATAATTGGGTCCACCCCAAAGCACTTTGTACTCGAAAGAATATACTTATTCTGCACACTGACAGAAACTCATCGAAGTGGGAGGAGATATGGGAAGAAATGTAAACCTAGAGAAAGTAAGGTGCGTTAAGCGCTAGGGTGCGTTAAGCGCTGTTAGAGAAATGTCAATATCTCAGACTCGCATTACCAGTACAAAGGTAGACATCTTAATAGGATACTGACTACCTCAGTCTACACTTATCTACGCCCATCCTGTCTCTGTATTTCTATATCAGTTTATTTAATTCCCTTTTTTTAATCCGTTACCCGTGCTTTATAATCTTAATATTTTTTCAGCTGCTTTATTTCGTTACACGCCATTTTTACTCTAAATAAAAGCATATATATTTTTACTCTAAAAGCATATATACTTTTATCTGTTGGTATTTTCGCTGGGTTATAAACATATTCTGCGACTCGTAAGTGGTAATTGCTACTATATAATTGATGAAAGTTTTACCTACCAGAATATTACCAACAATCCATTATTCTTTTTCATATAGTTTTGTTAGCAAATTAATTTTTTTGATCGATCGTAAATGATGAAAGCAGAGTAACCCTTCACCATTAATCCCTCTTCCCTGTCATCATCACCTCTCCATTCCCATCCATTTTGTCCCCTACTCCCTTCTCTAATAAATGTTCCTGTAATGTAACAATATTCTCCTTCCTCTTATCTGTACACTCATACTTTTTCATGAAAATGCTTCCTGATGCTCTCTCTCTCTTTCTCTCTTTCTCTCTTTGTCTCTCTGTCTCTGTCTGTCTCTCTTTCTTTGTCTCTCTCTCTGACTCTGTCTTTCTGTCTGTCTCTCTTTGTCTCTCTGTCTCTGTCTGTCTCTCTTTCTTTGTCTCTCTCTCTGACTGTCTCTTTGTCTCTCTGTCTCTCTGTCTGTCTGTCTGTCTCTCTCTCTCTCTCTCTCTCTCTCTCTCTCTCTACCCATCTCTCGCCCTCTTCTCCTTAAACAAAAATTCAACATTAAAGCTAACTCTAGTGTCACGGTGCATTATATTCACCAGGTAATGTCATTCACAAGAAAAATATCTACACCCATTTCTAGGCAATAAATGTTTTTGAAAAATTTCGTTGTTGCAATGGAAAAAAATCCCTCTCCTTTTGTCTCCCATTGAACCATTGTATCTATATAATTCAAACGAGGTCTTTTTTTCTAAAATTACGCTGTTATTATGTACATTAATTTTTCTTAGTCAAAAAGAGCATTCACTATAGGGATTTAATTGGCGTGTTTACTCAGCTGTAATTACCGAGTTTTGGTTGCTGGGGGTCGAGTCGAGTCTCTGTTTTCGTGGTCCAAGTTGTGCTTACTTTTTAACTTATCACGATGTTTCGGTCCGTGTCGGACCGAAACGTCGTCATACGTTTCACTCTCCCATGTGTGGGTCATTTGTGTATTGTTCCAGTCACGGTGTTGTGGCTTTTTTTTATCCTTAATTTTTTTAAGCTCTGTATTTAGTTTGCTTTTGCCTCAGCTTCCGGTTTGATTTACGGTTTTCTACCTGACGTCTGACGTCGAGGAGTCACTGTCATGTCAGTACCTCAAAGTTCCTTATTAGTCATGATCATGTCCACTCTGATTCTTTCCCTCGTCTGTGGGTAGTCAAGTCCAGTTTCTTTAGTCTTCTTACGAATCATCCTTCTACGTTGCAAACCTCTCTAGACCTTCTAGTTGATACATATCTGGCTAGTTAGTGGTTCACGCTGGTGCTGTATACTCTCAAGATACGTCTAATATATATACCGCACATAGTGCCTTAAATAATACTCTTTTTTTTATGTTCCTAAAAGCAATTCTCAAGTTTATCAGCCTTGAATATGTTGCCACTTGGACGCACGTAATGTGTATCTACGCGATTAATAGTTATACTGTTTTTGTAAATATATTCCTGTCCAGGTCTGCTCCCGGAAGGTGTTATATATTCCACTGATGTCTTATGATCCCAGTTATTAGTGTTCCTCGTATACTGTCCTGAAACCATCACTGTTTTTTGTTTACTTTCTTCATTTTCCACTGTGGTTCCTGATTATTAACAATATTCCGTCTCTATGTTCTTACTTTACGCCCTTCTGGGAATATTACCTCAGTTATTACTAAGATGGGTTCTGCCTCCTTAATAGCCATAACTTTTTTGTTATAGCGTCTGTTTTTTCTATTTCCTTAACTTATGTCGTTTGTGGTGCCTTAAATGTTTGTGTAAGACACTTTTCTGTTTTTGTGTTTTTTGGTTAGTTGTCTTCAGTTGCTGCACATTTGTGTTGCTTGTGGAAGCATAGTTGGTTTAGTCATGGTTGTTGGGCGGTACTGGATGTTTTGGGAGTGAGAGAGTACAGGGTGGGTAGGAGTGGGAGACTACTGAGTGGATGGGAGTGGTAGTCAAGGAAGGACTCAATTTGGTGTAGAGTGGATGGGCATGTTGGTTTGGTTGGTATAAGTGTGCTCAGATATATAGCCGAGGGTGGGTGAAAGAGTGGGAGTGGGCTAGTGGGTGGGATTTAGTGAGACGGTGGGTGGAGACCATGAGTTTGTGTGGGAGCAGCTGAAGACAGGAATGGAAGCGGGCGAGTGTTACGTGGGAGATGGGATGAGAGTTGTTAGGAATCGTGTGGGTAGATAGTAGAAAGAGTTGGAGTTGTCTAAGAGGATTGAACTTGGCTTGGGGATGAGAGAAAAGATGTGGGCAGATGGAGTAAGGATGAAACGTGAATATATAGAGAGGCATTGTTGTTGATTGTATTATTACTTGAGTCTGAGGTGAAACTTTAGTGTCGTTTTTTCCTGTGTATTACTTCCATTCTTGTCTATTCTGGGTGTATTAGGATTCTTTGCTATCTGGCCCTTATCCCTTCTCTCTGGCCCTTATCCCTTCTCTCTGGCCCCTATCCCTCCTCTCTGGCTCCTATCCCTCCTCTCTGGCTCCTATCCCTCCTCTCTGGCTCCTATCCCTCCTCTCTGGCCCCTATCCCTCCTCTCTGGCTTCTATCCCTCCTCTCTGGCTCCTATCCCTCTTCTCTGGCCCCTATCCCTCCTCTCTGGCCCCTATCCCTCCCCTCTGGCTCCTATCCCTCCTCTGGCTCCTATCCCTCCTCTCTGGTTCCTAACCCTCCTCTCTGGGTCCTATCCCTCCTCTCTGGCTCCTATCCCTCCTCTCTGGCTCCTATCCCTCCTCTCTGGCTCCTATCCCTATTCTCTGGCCCCTATCCCTCCTCTCTGGCCCCTATTCCTCCCCTCTGGCTCCTATCCCTCCTCTGGCTCCTATCCCTCCTCTCTAGCCCCTATCCCTCCTCTCTGGCTCCTATCCCTCCTCTCTGGCTCCTATCCCTCCTCTCTGGCTCCTATCCCTCCTCTCTGGCTCCTATCCCTCCTCTCTGGCTTCTATCCCTCCTCTCTGGCCCCTATCCCTCCTCTCTGGCTCCTATCCCTCCTCTCTGGCTCCTATCCCTCCTCTCTGGATCATATCCCTCCTCTTGGCTCCTATCCTCCTCTCTGGCCACTATCCTCCTCTCTGGCCCCTATCCCTCCTCTCTGGCCCCTATCCTCCTCTCTGGCCCTATCCCTCCTCTCTGGCTCCTATCCCTCCTCTGGCTCCTATCCCTCCTCTCTGGCCCCTATCCCTCCTCTCTGGCTCCTATCCCTCCTCTCTGGCTCCTATCCCTCCTCTCTGGCTCCTATCCCTCCTCTCTGGCTCCTATCCCTCCTCTCTGGCTCCTATCCCTCCTCTCTGGCTCCTATCCCTCCTCTCTGGCCCCTATCCCTCCTCTCTGGCCCCTATCCCTCCTCTCTGGCTCCTATCCCTCCTCTCTGGCCACTATCTCTCCTCTCTGGCCCCTATCCCTCCTCTCTGGCCCCTATCCCTCCTCTCTGGCTCTTATCCCTCCTCTCTGGCTCCTATCCCTCCTCTCTGGCCTTTATCCCTCCTCTCTGGCCACTATCCCTCCTCTCTGGCCACTATCCCTCCTCTCTGGCCACTGTTCCTCCTCTCTGGCTCCTATCCCTCCTCTCTGGCCACTATCCCTCCTCTGTGGCTCCTATCTCTTCTCTCTGGCTCCTATCCCTCCTCTCTGGCTCCTATCCCTCCTCTCTGGCTCCTATCCCTCCTCTCTGGCTCCTATCCTCCTCTCTGGCCCCTATCCTCCTCTCTGGCCCTATCCTCCTCTCTGGCCCTATCCCTCCTCTCTGGCTCCTATCCCTCCTCTCTGGCCACTATCTCTCCTCTCTGCTCCTATCCTCCTCTCTGGCCCCTATCCCTCCTCTCTGGTCTTCTTATCCCTCTCTCTGGTCTCTATCCTCCTCTCTGTCCTTTATCCTCCTCTTTGGCACTATCCTCCTTTTCTGGCCACTATCCTCCTCTCTGGCCACTGTTCCTCCTCTCTGGCTCCTATCCTCTCTCTGGCCACTATCCCTCCTTTTGTGGTTCCTATCTCTTCTCTCTGGCTTATCCTCTCCTCTCTGCTCCTATCCCTCCTCTCTGGCTCCTATCCTCCTCTCTGGCTCCTATCCCTCCTCTCTGGCTCCTATCCCTCCTCTCTGGCTCCTATCCTCCTATCTGGCTCCTATCCCTCCTCTCTGGCCACTATCCCTCCTCTCTGGCCACTGTTCCTCCTCTCTAGCTCCTGTCTCTCCTCTCTGGTTCCTCACTTATCGCCTCTCGTGGACTCTGTGTCTTTGTGTTAGTACAACTCTCTTATTTACTTATCTGAGTCTTTCATATGTTTTCAGTCTCGTCACTTTACTGCGTAGTTCAAAAAAAAAAAAACCCACATTTAGTGGAACGTCTCTCCTTTTTTTTTTTTACTTGTGGTCAATTTGTATCTCTCTCTCTCATTGTTCAGACATTTAATTACCCCTTCGAGTACCATCCCTGTTCATATTGTCTATTTGTCTTTCGTGTGGCACCATGCCAGAGGGATAGTCATATGCTTATTTTTTTTTATGTTCGTGAGACATTCTTTCATTCTTTAAATCGTATTGTGTCTCCGAAATGAAACTTTTAATCCCAAGTCATCCTACTAGTCGCCTATTATTTTTTCCATAATCTTACATTGAATGCCTTCCAATGGTATTGGTCTTTTGTTTAGTACTGCCTGTCTGCTTGATGAAAGTTCTTGAGGCGTCTGAAGGAGTACAGATCACCAGAATCGATCTCTGATGACATGCACGCATGAACATCCAAGAGACTAGTCCAGGTATTCTCAAGATGAAGAGTGATGACAAAAATTCCAGTGCCAGAAAAAAACTGAGCGGTATAAAGATTAAGCTGCAATGACTGCTGCTGCTGTGTAATATTTGTTCCAGATTAGACGGGTTGTGTGAAAAGATAAAGTTTAAATGACAGCGTAATAGCGTTAACAATGGACCACAATTTTTGTCTCAAAGTGAGATGAATGATCTGGTGAGAGACTTTGGCTTTGCTAAAGATTCTGCTCAGATTTTAGGTTCCAGACGTTATTAAAAAAAATTATTGGCTCCTGGTGCATCATTCTTCTGGTACTGTAACTTGAACTAAGATTCTGTTCTATATTTTGCTCAAGGGATTTGGTTTACTGCTCAGATGCTATTGATTTAATAGAAACGTTTGTTGTGAAGTAAAATGTTGAGTGGAAAATTTTCATCAGTCCTTCTAAACAATGGTAACAAGTATACTTCTGTTTCTGAGGGTCATTATGTTCATCTGAAGGAAAGTTATGTGAACGTGGAGCTCGTTCAGTTGGTTTGTGGGGATTTTCAGGTACTTTGGATGTCGCTTTGACAACATTTGGGATACACCAAGTGTCTGTGTTTCTTGTGTGAATGAGACAGCAGAACCAAGAGTCTACATTGGTTCCAGAAACAATGGCCAAGTAGGAAAAGACTTGTACCAGGGAGGAAGGATTGTAATATGAGACGACGTGGTTAATCTAAAAAAGAATGTCTTCTTGTCTCCTCTACACATAAAACTTGGCTTAATGAAGCAATTGGTTTAAAGCTTTACGATGAGATAGAAACAGTTTTAAGTTTTAGTGTAAGACTTTTCCAGGATTGTCGGTTGGGAAGCTTGATGTTGATGTTGAAAAAGTCATTGATTTCTTTCAAAGATGTCATAATAAAGTTCTTAGGTAACTACAAATACGCAAAGTACAAAGAAATCGTGAACAGGATGTTGAAGTTCAGAGACTTAGGATGTAATACGAGTCTCAAAGTTCGCTTCCTGGATGCTTATTTGGAATATTTTCCAGGAAGAATCTGCGATCTACGAGTGAAGAGCAAGGTGAGAGGTTATACCAAGATATAAAAGAGATGGAGAGAAGGTTATTAAGGTAAATGGAGCGTCAGCATGATGGTCGACTATTGCTGGATGTTGCACGAAGAGACACCATCAAAAATACATAAAAAGAAGAGTAACAAGCGCAGTTTTGAAGGAAAGAGACAGAGATTTAACAAGGAGTCTGGAACTTGTTAGTAATAAACTTTGCAATTATTTTAAATATTACTGAGTGCACTATGTTGTGAAGAAACCTGACATGATAGAAGGAAAAAAACTGACATTATATTTGGAATCAGCAACCCAATTATACGCAAAATAAGTCAAAGTAATTGAAACAACTTTAAACAGATCACATGTTGTTGATCTTATCACTGCACATCAAACAAATTTGATACTCCCGTAAAACTTTGATTTACATTTAATTTGTTAGATTAGGTTAAGCTAAGTGAAGTGCTACATTAAGTTAAGCTAAACTAAGTTATGTTGAATCAAGCTAGGCTGGTGTAGGTTCGGGTGGTGCGGGAACATGAAGTCGACTAAAAATCATAAGATGCATTACTTCCCAAAATGAAAAATTATTATAGATTTTACACGAGAAACATTAGTAATGACAAAAAAAAAAAGTATTCTCTTAAGCTAAATGAGGGAAAGATCTTCGGATATCCTCGAAGCTGATTGAATCTGGAGTCTGGCATGAGGGGACCTAACCAGATTTTAATGGAAGATAGTCTCGGTGGCCCCGAGCCTGCGTCTCTGCTTCCTTCACGGAACCACAGAACTCAAACATATAAACCAAGACTCTCAGGACCCGCACTCTCTCCATTCTCTCTCTCTCTCTCTCTCTCTCTCTCTCTCTCTCTCTCTCTCTCTCTTCTCTCTCTCTCTCTGTCTCTGTCTCTCTCTCTCTCTCTCTCTCTCTCTCTCCTCTCTCACACACACACACACACTGCTTTAAGAAGAGGTATGATAAAGCTCATGGAGCAGGGAGAGTGAACCTAGTAGTGACCAGTGAAGAGGCAGGGCCAGGAGCTATGACTCGACCCCTGCCACCACAATTGAGTACACACACGCCCGCCCGCGTGTGTGTACATTTAAAACAGAAAACGAAGGTAAAACATGTGAAGGGTAATGAAAATCTACTAAATAATAATCGGCTCGGATCTAGTTCGGATAAATCCTTCATATACAATTTTTGATTTACTTTAATAGCTAAAAAAAGTACAATAGCCAAATACACAGGAAATTAAATTGAATTAAAAGTTTTAAAAGCTCTTGATTAAGCTCATAAAAAGAGATTAATTTGTAAAATATAGAGTGTGAGAGCTATATCATGCATGAGAAGGATCCTGTTCGGAATACACAGGAAAATAATGATAATAGAAAGAATATTTTCTTAAGAGTACTGCCAGTTCCACTGCCAGGACCGCTGTTCTGCCAGTGCCACTGCCAGGACCACTGTTCTGCCAGTTCCACTGTCAGGACCACTGTTCTGCCAGTTCCACTGCCAGGATCACTGTTCTGCCAGTTCCACTGCCAGGACCACTGTTCTGCCAGTTCACTCCCGACCCTGTCTGCCAGTTCCACTGCCAGGACCACTGTTCTGCCAGTTCCACTGCCAGGACCACTGTTCTGCCAGTTCCACTGCCAGGACCACTGTTCTGCCAGTTCCACTGCCAGGACCACTGTTCTGCCAGTTCCACTGCCAGGACCACTGTTCTGCCAGTTCCACTGCCAGGACCACTGTTCTGCCAGTTCCACTGCCAGGACCACTGTTCTGCCAGTTCCACTGCCAGGATCACTGTTCTGCCAGTGCCACTGCCAGGACCACTACTTTGCCAGTTCCACTGCCAGGACCACTGCTCTGCCAGTTCCACTGCCAGGATCACTGCTCTGCCAGTGCCACTGCCAGGACCACTGCTCGCACTGCAGATGAATTTGATGCATAAAAATTACCATGTAGAAAATATCGATATGAATATGTTTGTAGATGAGGTTAAGAGGCATAAAATACCAAGTTTCAAAAAGATACTAATGAAGGTTCGACACTCTGCTTTTAGAAAAAATTTCGCCTGGAGACTGAGGATTTTCACATCTATTAAGAGTATATGGGAGACGAGAGGCTATATAGGCGGAGTGAGGATCGTAGGAGAAGTGCAGGTAACCCGTCCATGTAAACGACCGTAATGGTCACGTCCAGGACATTGCTGAGAAAGAGGAATTTGGGAAGCCGGAGATTTCTTTACTTTGGTCCAAGGCGGACCGAAAAGTCGTCGTAAGGTTCTCTCTCTCTCGTATATATACACAGGTTTTCTGAGTATTGTTCCAGTCGTGGTATTGTGTCTTTCTGTTCTTTCTTTACTTCTTTATCAGTATGATGATGTCCATGGTGAAGGAAAAAGTTGATACTAATATCTTCGAGTGTGTCCCAGGGGCTGCTGGATCACAGACGGATATTTCTTAGAGAACATAGGCGAGTGATTATGACTAACTTCACCAGGAGGATATACACACGCCCTTAAAGTGATTATACGTCATACTCAATGATAAAATGGAAAAAAACTTGAACTCCATATGTTGAACAGAAGACGGGATACAGCACGCATGAGCTCTGTTTCCTTAATTAAAAATAGGGAGCTACAAATGGGGTGCCTTACGAAGGGAAGTATCTTAATGCCGGAGGAAAGTCCTTGATCCAAGGAATTAGTTACCCTTCCCTCCTCCGGATTAAATATTATCATCTCCCAATCTTCATTACATTCAAAATTACAAATAAATAGCTACAAATAGATGACTATATACTCCAAACAGCCAGAGTAAATAAGACAAAGAAACTGAGGGGTAATGGATGGCATTTGATTGTGAAGACGTTTCGTCCACTAGGGACTTCATCTATTGGGTGAAACGTCATCGCAGCAAAATGCCATAACCCATTTTGTGTATCGTATTTACAAACTATAGTTATGTTCCACCACTATTTCCATTAAACAATCAACACGAGGCTCCTGCTCCGCTGCCCGACACCGCTGACTCGCTGCCCGACACCGCTGACTCGCTGGCCAAACATTGGTATTCACCAGAGGTCCTCAGTGGTAGGCAACACATAAATTTTCGTTTCTCCGAACAGAGGTGAGGGAAGGCATAACCTGGATGGGAATCAATACCATAACCATTACACACAACCAGTTTTATTTTCCCTTGCCCTCCTGTGTCAGTTCGTCTGCCTATTCAACTTCCATTTGTTTTCTGTCTGACTCCTGCGCTCTCTCTCTCTCTCTCTCTCTCTGTCTCTCTCTGTCTCTCTCTTCCTCCCCCTGAGAGGCATGTTTGCGCCTCTGGTGAACCTTTCACAGCTCCCCTACACTATCAATAAATTACTAGATGCAATAGTATTTACTGTTCGTGAAAGGTAAACAAGTGAAGAGGAGAAAATACATGTTTTTTTTTATCTGACTTCTCTTTGTTTTGTAACCTATAGATGCTTACACGAGTGATCTTGCTGGCTCAAGTTCTTTTGTCTAAGGTTATTTGCTCTGATTGCTGAGGCTAGAGGCACTGATTGTTAAAGAGGATCTGATAACTTAAGATTCTCTGCTATATTAAGGTAAGATGATTTCTGAAGAGAATCTGATTGAGGGACTTTTGATTGAAGGAAATGGACTGATTCTGTCCATAATCTGACCCTAATTGCCTCACACTCTCCATGTGATGTATAAACTCTCTGGCTTTATAACCAAAAAAAACAACAACATAATTTTAGTGGAATATGAAAGCTTTCCAAAAATACAGGAAAAATCTCAAAGAAAATATGAAAAAATGAGAAATATTAATTTTTTTTTTTTTTTTTTTTTACTTCCTCTAAGCTCTAGCCAGCCAGATGCTTCTAAAGCCTCGAGATGTGCACTTGAACCTTCTCAACCAGAGGCTTTAGAAGCTGCTGTAGTGACTACCCCCACTTTGTGTAGTGACTACCCCCACTTTGTGTAGTAACTACCCCACTTTGTGTAGTGACTACCCCCACTTTGTGTAGTGACTACCCCCACTTTGTGTAGTGACTACCCCCACTTTGTGTTGTGGCTACCCCACTTTGTGTAGTGACTACCCCCCACTTTGTGTAGTGACTACCCCACTTTGTGTAGTGACTACCCCACTTTGTGTAGTAACTACCACACTTTGTGTAGTAACTACCCCACTTTGTGTAGTAACTACCCCACTTTGTGTAGTGACTACCCCCACTTTGTGTAGTGACTACTCCACTTTGTGTAGTGACTACTCCACTTTGTGTAGTAACTACCCCACTTTGTGTAGTAACTACCCCACTTTGTGTAGTAACTACCCCACTTTGTGTAGTGACTACTCCACTTTGTGTAGTGACTACCCCACTTTGTGTAGTGACTAACCCCACTTTGTGTAGTAACTAACCCACTTTGTGTAGTAACTAACCCACTTTGTGTAGTAACTACCCCACTTTGTGTAGTGACTACTCCACTTTGTGTAGTGACTACCCCCACTTTGTGTAGTGACTACTCCACTTTGTGTAGTGACTTCTCAACTTTGTGTAGTGACTACTCCACTTTGTGTAGTAACTACCCCACTTTGTGTAGTGACTACCCCCACTTTGTGTAGTGACTACCCCCACTTTGTGTAGTGACTACCCCCACTTTGTGTAGTGAATACTCCACTTTGTGTAGTGACTACTCCACTTTGTGTAGTGACTACCCCACTTTGTGTAGTGACTACCCCACTTTGTGTAGTAACTACCCCACTTTGTGTAGTGACTACCCCCACTTTGTATAGTGACTACCACACTTTGTGTAGTGACTACCCCACTTTGTGTAGTAACTACCCCACTTTGTGTAGTAACTACCCCACTTTGTGTAGTAACTACCACACTTTGTGTAGTAACTACCACACTTTGTGTAGTAACTACCACACTTTGTGTAGTAACTACCACACTTTGTGTAGTAACTACCACACTTTGTGTAGTGACTACCACACTTTGTGTAGTAACTACCACACTTTGTGTAGTAACTACCACACTTTGTGTAGTAACTACCCCACTTTGTGTAGTGACTACTCCACTTTGTGTAGTGACTACCCACTTTGTGTAGTAACTACCCACTTTGTTAGTACTACCACTTTGTGTAGACTACCACACTTTGTGTAGTGACTACCCCACTTTGTGTAGTGACTACTCCACTTTGTGTAGTGATACTCACTTTCATCACCCTTTGTGTAGTGACTACCCACTTTGTGTAGTGACTACCACACTTTGTGTAGTGACTACCACACTTTGTGTAGTGACTACCCACTTTGTGTAGTGACTACCACACTTTGTGTAGTGACTACCCACTTGTTAGTGACTACCCCACTTTGTGTAGTGACTACCACACTTTGTGTAGTGACTACCACACTTTGTGTAGTGACTACCACACTTTGTGTAGTGACTACCACACTTTGTGTAGTGACTACCACACTTTGTGTAGTGACTACCACACTTTGTGTAGTAACTACCACACTTTGTGTAGTGACTACCCCCACTTTGTGTAGCAACTACCACACTTTGTGTAGTGACTACCACACTTTGTGTAGTGACTACTCACACTTTGTGTAGTAACTACCACACTTTGTGTAGTGACTACCACACTTTGTGTAGTGACTACCCCACTTTGTGTAGTAACTACCACACTTTGTGTAGTGACTACCACACTTTGTGTAGTGACTGCCACACTGTGTGTAGTGAACTACCACACTTGTGTAGTGACTACCACACTTTGTGTAGTGACTGCCACACTGTGTGTAGTGACTGCCACACTGTGTGTAGTGACTACCACACTGTATGTAGTGACTGCCACACTGTGTGTAGTGACTACCACACTGTATGTAGTGACTGCCACACTGTATGTAGTGACTGCCACACTGTGTAGTGACTGCCACACTGTGTAGTGACTACCACACTGTGTGTGGTGACTGCCACACTGTGTAGTGACTACCACACTGTATGTAGTGACTGCCACACTGTGTAGTGACTACCACACTGTGTGTAGTGACTACCACACTGTGTGTAGTGACTACCACACTGTGTGTAGTGACTGCCACACTGTGTAGTGAATACCACACTGTGTGTAGTGACTGCCACACTGTGTGTAGTGACTACCACACTCTGTGTAGTGACTACCACACTGTGTGTAGTGACTGCCACACTGTGTGTAGTGACTACCACACTGTATGTAGTGACTGCCACACTGTGTAGTGACTGCCACACTGTGTAGTGACTACCACACTGTGTGTAGTGACTGCCACACTGTGTAGTGACTACCACACTGTATGTAGTGACTGCCACACTGTGTAGTGACTGCCACACTGTGTAGTGACTACCACACTGTGTAGTGACTGCCACACTGTGTAGTGACTACCACACTGTGTTTAGTGACTACCACACTGTGTGTAGTGAATACCACACTATGTGTAGTGACTGCCACACTGTTTGTAGTGACTACCACACTGTGTAGTGACTGCCACACTGTGTGTAGTGACTGCCACACTTTGTGTAGTGACTACCACACTTTGTGTAGTGACTACCACATTCTGTGTAGTGACTACCACACTCTGTGTAGTGACTACCACACTCTGTATAGTGACTACCACACTCTGTGTAGTGACTACCACACTCTGTGTAGTGACTGCCACACTTTGTGGTGCTGTAGTCACTAGCACCGCCTCTGAAGTGGTAGCCTCGGGTTCAACCCCTGGCGGAGCCTTGCTCTCTTTCTAGCGACTCCTTATCAACAACATCCCACCCTCGAGGAGAGTCTCTCGATTTCCGGTGAAGGTTTCTTGAGCTAAGAAACCGGATCTGTCTTCCCCTTCCTCTGTTAGAATCTGATTACCTCCCAATTTTCCAAGACGCTGTATGATGCCCGTAGATTCGGTTCTTACTCTTCAAATTTTTAATAACTTTCAATATCAACAAGAATATCGGTAATATTAGTGCTCTTTTTTTTTTACACAAATTTTACAGGCTAAGAACTGTTATTCAAACCTCAGGTCATTTCAGAGTCTAGCACTATCTGATGTATACTGTCCCCCCCCCAGGATGCTACCCACAACATTCGACTAACACCCAGGTATCTACTCACTGCTAGGTGAACAGGGACAACAGGTGTAAGGAAACACGCACAACGTTTCCGAATGTACCGGGGATTGAACCACGGACACCCAGTATGTGAGCAGAGTGCGCTATCAATCGAGCCACCCTTCTCCAGGTCCTGAAAATTTCATTGGATTGAGAATGTTTACGTTGAATCTTCTTTTTTTTTTAAATATTTGGTGAAAATCCGTTGAAATTTAAAAAAAATCCTATCAAGAAGAGGAACCTTGACGCTTGTAAAAGTCTCTTGATCCCAAATACTGGAGCTGTCTTCCCTTTCTTAGATTGAACTAAGTTACTTTCCAAGCTTCTTTGGGTTTAGCGTTTCCCCACGAATATAATGTAAATTTTATTTTCGAAAAGGTTTTCAATGATGGGACGAAAAAAAAAGTCCAGATTCTACATAAACTGTTATTCACTGCTTATACTAGTTATTATTATTATTATTATTATTAATATTATTATTATTATTATCATTATCATTATTTGGGTTTAGTACTTTCCTCTCTCTTTCTCTCTCTCTTTCTCTCTCTCTCTCTCTCTCTCTTCAGTATCTCATTTTTACCTATCAATCTCTCTTTTTAAACTCTCCTTGGCAATAAAGCATTGTAGGTGGGAAGATGTGATTTATCACCCCCTTCCCCTGGGTCGAGGTGATGAAATTCCCAAACACTAGAAATACGTCTTATGAGACTTGAGAGGTGGAGGAGAGGAAGGTGGAGTGAGAGGGAGTGACTTGGAGGAAGGTGGAGTGAGAGGGAGTGATTTGAAGGAAGGTGGAGTGAGAGGAGGATTTGAAGGAAGGTGGAGTGAGAGGTGATTTGAAGGAAGGTGGAGTGAGAGGGAGTGACTTGGAGGAAGGTGGAGTGAGAGGGAGTGATTTGAAGGAAGGTGGAGTGAGAGGGAGTGATTTGAAGGAAGGTGGAGTGAGAGGGAGTGACTTGAAGGAAGGTGGAGTGAGAGGGAGTGACTTGAAGGAAGGTGGAGTGAGAGGGAGTGACTTGAAGGAAGGTGGAGTGAGAGGGAGTGATTTGAAGGAAGGTGGAGTGAGAGGGAGTGATTTGAAGGAAGGTGGAGTGAGAGGGAGTGATTTGAAGGAAGGTGGAGGAGAGGACTTGAAGGAAGGTGGAGTGAGAGGAGTGACTTGAAGGAAGGTGGAGTGAGAGGGAGTGACTTGAAGGAAGTGGAGTGAGAGGGAGTGACTTGAAGGAAGTGGAGTGAGAGGGAGTGACTTGAAGGAAGTGGAGTGAGAGGAGTGACTTGAAGGAAGGTGGAGTGAGAGGGAGTGATTTAAGGAAAGGGGGAGTAGGTGTGGAGGATTGGAAAAGGTGGAGTAAGAGACTGACTTAGGAAGTAGTGAGAGGAGTGACTGAAGGAAGGTGGAGTGAGAGGAGTGACTTGAAGGAAGGTGGAGTGAGAGGAGTGACTGAAGGAAGGTGGATGAGTGTGGAGGAGAGGAGGATTGAGTTGGAAAGTGGAGTAAGAACTTACTTCTGACAGTATGAAGGGAGTGAGGGTACATCGAGGGAGCTCTTGATGCATGGAGTGGAGAAATGAAACCGATGAAAAGTAGAAGCTAGTGATCCTTATAGAACTTCCACCGTGGGCTTTCATGGAAAAATCACATAACAGTATAATCTGACCTTGTGACAACGTTGAAGTGGTTTTATAAAAAAGGGAAGTACGAGTTTAAAGAAGAGATTGGACAAGTATATGAGTAGACCTTCTGCAGTGTTCCTCCATTCTTATGTGGGGAAAGCGATGAAGAAGTTTCTTGGCAAAGGGTTCAGCTATGTTATAGAAGCCGCTGTTTTGGTTGAAGTTGTTAGATTAGATATAAAGATAATCGTGGGCGAAACGTTGTCAATAAAGGATCACATTATACTGCATATGTGTTTATTTTTCCATTGTGTCGGCTCTTTTTATGGAGTAGTGGAAGCTCGATCCTTCGTTTACTGATTACAAGACAATTATCCAGCCTAACACATCGCTGGAAGGATCCTGGAAGGTAGGGTGGGTGAGCCTGGGACACACAAGTACCGTCCACTTGGATGACATTGTTGACACTGGAGGAGTGAGCTGGCTGTTCATTGTTTTATATTTAAGTAATTTGTTAAAAAATATTAATGATAAAGAACACAAAGGCACAATACCGTGACTGGAACAATACACAAATAACCCACACGTAGACGAGAGAAACTTTATGACGACGTTTCGGTCGGACTTGGACCATTAACTAGATTGTTTCTCCTATGTGCGGTTGTTTGTTTATTATTATTGATATTCTAAAGATTTAATTTTCTGGCAGTGATGAGAGTTAAAGCAGAGATGGAGTTAGAATATTGGTTTGTAAAAGAATATTATTTGGGAGGAGTGACAGACTCTGTTATACCTGTCTGGTCTTCCAGCTTAGGCACTAATCTCTTGTGTGGAACTGTCTAAAGCTTTTTTTTAAAGTCCAAGAAAACGAAATCTACCCACCCCTCTCTCTCTTGTCTTACTGCTGTCACCCTGTCATAGAACTCCAGTAGGTTTGTGACTCAGGATTTTCCGTCCCTGAAACCGTGTTGGTTGTCGTTGATAAGCTCAGTCCTTTCTAGGTGTTCCACCACTCTTCTCCTGATAATTTTCTCCATGACTTTGCATACTATACATGTCAGTGACACTGGTCTGTAGTTTAATGCTTCGTGTCTCTCCTTTTTTAAAAAATTGGACTACATTTGCTGTCTTCCATACCTCAGGTAGTCGCCCAGTTTCGATAGATGTGTTGAAGATTGTTGTTAGGGGTACACATAGCTCCTCTGCTCCCTCTCTCAGGACCAATGGAGAGATGTTATCCAGCCCCATCGCCTTTGAGGTATCTAGCTCACTCTGCAGCCTCTTCACTTCTTCCTCGGTTGTATGTATTGTGTCCAACACTTGATGGTGTACCCCACCTCTTCATCTTTCTGGAGTCCCTTCTGTCTCCTCTGTGAACACTTCTTTGAATATCATGTTTAGCTCCTCACATACTTCTCGGTCGTTTCTTGTGATCTCCCCTCCTTCCTTCCTCAGTCTGATCACCTGGTCCTTGACTGTTGTTTTCCTCCTGATGTGGCTGTACAACAGCTTCGGGTCAGATTTGGCTTTCACTGCTGTGTCATTTTCGTATTGTCGTTGGGCCTCCCTTCTTACCTGTGCATATTCATTTCTGGCTCTACGTCTTCTCTCCTTATTCTCCTGGGTCCTTTGTCTTCTTTTCTTCTTCCATTCTTTAGCACACTTGGTTTTGACCTCTCTACACCTTTGTGTGAACCAAGGGCTCATCCTGACTTTCTCGTTATTTATGTTACATAAGAACATAAGAACATAAGAAAGGAGGAACACTGCAGCAGGCCTGTTGGCCCATACTAGGCAGGTCCTTCACAATCCGTCCCACTAACAGAATATTTGCTCAACCCAATTTTCAATGCTACCCAAGAAATAAGATTTGACAATTCTACCCACTCATGCGCGAGTCCCACTCAAATCCAACCCCTCTCACTCATGAATTTATCCAACCTAAATTTGAAACTACCCAAGGTCCTAGCTTCAATACCTCCTACTAGGCAGACTGTTCCACTCATCAACTACCCTATTTCCAAACCAATACTTTCCTATATCCTTTTCTAAATCTAAACTTATCTAACTTGAATCCATTATTGCGGGTTCTCTCTTGGAGAGATATCCTCAAGACCTTATTTATATCCCCTTTGTTAATACCCATTTTCCACTTGTATACCTCGATCATGTCTCCCTCATTCTACGTCTTACAAGTGAATGTAATTTTAGGGTCTTCAATCTTTCTTCGTAAGGAAGATTTCTAATGCTATGTATTAATTTAGTCATTCTACGCTGAATGTTTTCTAACGAATTTATGTCCATTCTGTAATATGGAGACCAGAACTGAGCTGCGTAATCTAGGTGAGGCCTTACTAATGATGTATAAAGCTGTAATATAACCTCTGGACTTCTGTTGCTAACACTTCTTGATATAAATCCCAGTAATCTATTTGCCTTATTACGTACGCTTAGGCATTGCTGTCTTGGTTTAAGGTTGCTGCTTACCATCACCCCCAAGTCCTTCTCGCAATCTGTATGGCTAAGTTCTACGTTATTTAACTTATAAGTGCTTGGGTTATGGACACTCCCGAGCTTCAGAACCTTGCATTTATCTACATTGAACTGCATCTGCCACTTTTCTGACCACGAATTAAGTTTGTCTAAATCTTCCTGAAGTTCTATGACATCTATGTTTGAATCAATTATCCTACCTATCTTCGTGTCGTCGGCGAATTTGCTCATATCACTAGTAATTCCCTCATCAAGGTCATTGATATATATTATAAATAACAATGGGCCTAAGACTGATCCCTGTGGAACACCACTTGTTACAAGTCCCCATTCGGATTTAACCCCATTTATGCACACTCTCTGCTTCCTATTGGTGAGCCATGACTCGATCCATGACAGCACTTTTCCCCCAATGCCATGAGCTGCCACTTTCTTTAACAGTCTCTGGTGCGGTACTCTATCAAAAGCCTTACTAAAGTCTAAATAAACAATATCGAATTCTTTATCGTGATCAACAGCCTCAAAAGCTTTACTGAAGAAGGTTAATAAATTAGATAGGCAGGAACGGCCCTCGTGAATCCATGCTGGGTATCATTAATCAAATTATGGTTATCTAGATGGCTTCTAATAATATCAGCTATAATTGACTCTAGTAATTTGCCTACAATTGAGGTCAGGCTTATTGGGCGGTAGTTTGACGGTAGTGACTTGTCCCCTGCTTTAAAAATAGGAATTACATTAGCCATCTTCCACATATCAGACACTACACCTGTTTGAAGAGATAAATTAAAAATGTTAGATATTGGTTCACAGAGTTCCATTTTGCATTCCTTAAGAACCCTTGCAAAAAGCTCATCAGGACCCTGCGATTTATTTTGTTTCAGTCGGTCCAGCTGTTTCATAATCATTTCGCTAGTGACTGTGATATTACATAATTTATCTTCTTCTGGGCCTCTGTAAAAATTAATTACTGGGATATTATTAATGTCTTCCTGTGTGAAAACCGAGAGAAAATAATTATTAAAAATAGACCACATATCATTCTCCTTGTCAGTAAGATGCCCAAAGTTATTTTTAAGGGGACCTATCTTATCCCTAACTTTTGTTCTATAAACCTGGGTACAAACCGCCCCTCAGCTTCCTTGCATATTGTTGACACATATTCCATCATATCATTTACTGACTTCCCTGCCATTTCTCTGTCCCACTGAACCCCGTGCAGGAAATTCTTCATGCCTGTGTAGTCCCCTCTCTTGTAGTTTGGCTTCGTTCGTCCTGCCCTTCCTGCTTCTCTCTCCACTTGTAACTATGTATTCGAAGCTCAGGACCACGTGGTCACTGGCCCCGAGGGACAGGTAGCTTGAATTTCTTGAAACAAGAGCCCTTTGTCTGTGTGTGTGTAACCCATACTCAGTAGTAAATGTTCAATTTCAGAAGTCAAATACAACGTCGCTTTCTCAGTATCCGAAACCTCGTCAACACATCCTTATTTTGCGTTGTTTGTTTTCCTTCGCATTACCCAGCGTCAACTTCTCAACCTTCCTTTTATTAACCAGGGTTAGGGAAAGTTGCGTAACCCAATGAAAACTTGAATTTAATAATAATAAAAAAAAGGAACTTTAAAACGGGCACAACACGTCTGGCAGTGGGAAGTCTCAACGATAATACACACTGTGAAATTCTGCACGTATCTCAGGGGTTGCATGAGAACAGGTTGGCTAATTCCGTGAGTGTGGCGATCATGTGTGGGTGGTATACCTGGAGGGTGTGTACCTGGAGGGTGTGTACCTGGATGGGGTGTATACCTGGAAGGTGTGTACCTGGAGGGGGTGTATACCTGGAGGGGGTGTATACCTGAGTATCATTGGTGATGTAGAAGATGAATCAATTCAAGGGTGTTGTGCACTGATGCCAGTAAAGGGCTCTTGTTCCAAGAAATTGGCGCTACCCGTCCCCTTGGATCAAACCTGGTTATCTCCCATTTCTTAGGAGCTCCATGACCTACACCGTAACACCACTTTCCCTTGAACGTACTAACACTAACTGGTTGACCATTGTCATCTTAATTTCATTGTTGGATGAATTTTTGGGTTGATTAATTGGTGGACTGTTAAACTAGTTTGGTTTTGCTGGTCACTGGTTAGACTGATGGACCGGACAGATGGATCACTGAATGTGCAGCTGGTTTCGTTTTATTTGTAGTGCTTGGTGATTTTTGATATATATATATATATATATATATATATATATATATATATATATATATATATATATATATGAAATTTCAGCTACAATATTCATGTAAGGCGAATTGATGGTTATATTTTGTAAAAACATAAACATAATAATCAATCTGACTTTCTCTCTTGATTTTTGGTCTTTTGTAGTTGGGTTATTTTCACAATAAAAGCTATTGAGACATTTACTGATGGCATGGTTAGATTTAGAGCGTCGAGGTTCACATCTGGAGATGATGGGTCCATCATGGTTAAGACATGAGATGTAAGCTGCTAGTTTCCTTCCCTTCCCGTCTGAAAGAACGAGGGAAAATTAGATAATGACTCTAATCTTCATCTCTTTTGATGTCTGTGGAGGTTATGGGTCAGGAAGTTTAGTTAAGCAGTGAGGAGTTTTACGTTGGGTTATGGTGGTGGGAAGCTGCTCATTGATTCTCTGGGTGGTGGGAAAAGGGTAGATTTATAATGGGTTGTTCGATAGATAGTTTAGAAATCAGACAAGCTGAAGAATGATATTTGGGAACCTTTGTTGGGGAAATAAAGATTCCCAAATGTTGCATAAGTTTCATTCTTCATCGTCTCTCAGACAGACCACCAAAACATAAATTTTCTTCTTTGATCTGTTAGGAAGTGTTGATTAGTGGGCAGTATTGCATAGTAGATGTGTTATATATTGTGCAAGGTAGTTAGGCCATCTCTTACCCTTTAAGTGACTCTGGGGATTATTTTCCCCATGATCTGGTCTCAGACCAGACCTCCTTGGTAGGAAAGGAAATATTACAGAATGAAGAACTATTAATAAGCACAAAGGTGAGTAAAGGTATGTGTATAGTGAATGTAAGAAGAATTTTGTAAGATATACCTGTCATCTTACACATTCATGAGACAGAACGAACAAAGCCATCCTGCCACAGTGCAAAAAAAAAAAAAACCACATCTGACTGGACGGAAATATCTTCGTGTACGGTTGGTGTCTACGAAGCCGCTACTAGTGCATGCAGGGGATGAGATGAAAAGCTGTAAGCCTCCTGCCTGAAAGCTGGCTGCCTTGGATCAACGTCTAGCGTGAGCTGGATGCCAAGGTATTGGACCAGTGTGGTACGGTCGGTAAAGCACTGCGCACCTTGTCATGAGGTTCGTAGTTTCGAGTCTCCGTCGGCAAGAGATCAGTGTTTGTGAATATTTCGCCTGCTCTTGCGAATTCCTAGCATATATATATATATATATATATATATATATATATATATATATATATATATATATATATATATATATATATATATATATATATATATATATATGGTCCACCTTACCTGCACTCAACTTTCCTGCATCCACGCTTCCCCTCACCTCCCTCACCCCTCATGGTTGTGTATGACCCTTGTCCTACCTATTACTCTCATCCACCTGCCTCCCCTCACTCGCTACACACTACCTAGCACACTCACAAAAATACAGTCGTCCGCATTATATAATATGAAACGCTTTATCAGACAGTATTTTCTGCATCTCTTTTTTTTTATTTCATCATTATTTCCCTCTTTTTCTTTTCCTATTTACCAGCCTTCACGCCTCACTACCTGTGTATCTGTTGATCAAGTATCTTACGTTCTATAAAGGAATTTCAGTCAGATTATCTGAAGTCTTTATTTCAACACTCTCTTCGTCAGTATCAGTTTTTAATCCTCACTTTCTTCTTGTTTGCCCGAAATGCTCTGCATGTTAAGGGACTTCCTGCATGCACACCTGAATGTCCTTCACCTCTGTACAAGCACTGTGTCATGCTGAAGTAAGGTGTCTTATCTCGTGGCTCTATGCTGCACGGCTTCCTGTGGGGGCAAACCCTCATTATCCTTGAATGAAGACTGATTGCTTTTCGTTCTCAGAGCATTCTGTTTAATATCCCCTCCCCAACCATCCCTCCCATGCGGGTTTAGAGCTTCCAACCGAATATATTTCTCGCGTCTTTAATGTTTAATCGACGACACGTCATCAATGCGTCACGCATGTGTTGTGAAAACGTCCTGCCCTATGAGGTTTTTTTTTTATTTATTTATTTGGCAAGATTATATCCAATCTCTCTTGAGTTTGTTGGATCCTGTCCACCTCTTGGGTATCCAACTGTGCGCTGTTGCTTTCAAAACTTGACCTGTTGAGTGCCACTTTGACTCTGATTAGCTCCCTCTGGACTTCTGCTGCTAGGAACTGGATTTGCACTATCCGTTTTACGTCCATTGTTCATGTAATCTGGTAACACCGATGTCATATAAGTAGAGGACTGAATGTGCCTGCAAGTCACTTGAGATTTCCTGTGATATTCCATGTCTGGATGTGGGCTGCTGTTCAGGTTAGACCATCGTCCTGTCCTCTCTCGTGTTCGTAGATTTTGAAACAGAGACTCAAAACTTCTGTCTTGGGTAATGACCTTCTCTAACTGCTTTCCCTAATGATTCCCTTAATGCTTCTAGGTACAATATCTTCACTAATGGTTCCTTCGAAAGAGCGCTCTCACGAGTACGTACCAGACACACGAGTATCGCACAACTCTCTTCGAGGACTGTCAGTGTGTGAAACATACGCGGTATTAGAAAATTTCATTAAGGAAACGTTTCTCCCACCAGGAAAGGAAAGGGGAATAGTCTACGTATAAGGAAGCATGTAGACTACATTTCTGACATTTCCGTCAATATTATTACGCCCTTACGCTGTCCTCTGTGAAAGTCTTATTGTTGCTGCTGCTGCTGTATGACCCCATGAGTTTAGCGCTTCTACTTGTATATGATGGCAATAACCAACACTTCTACTTCCAAACATAAGCGCCCTCTTGCCATGACCTGCATGTTACGGCTCTTTTCGTAAATAATAATAATTATTATAATAAAAATAGTAATAATAAAAATAATATATTAATGGTTCATAGAGTGTAGATTTGTGGTGATGATTCCCTCCGGGATATGTTATATGTACCATGGCCAGTTGCCAGTCTGCTTGTCAGTGATCATCACCGAACTCCATTCATTCCTCGCAATGCTTAATTGCTTTGTCTGTTGGGTCTTCCTTCAGTCTTGCAGTGAGCTCTGCTGCCCCTGGCTGCAGCTTGCTTCCTTTCATCAGGCAGTCAAGGAGGGATTAGTCTGCCCAATCCCTGGTAATGAACTGGCCGATGCTTAGGCTAAAGCTACGGTATCAGTCGCCCTATATAGCAGATTTTTTTTGTCTGTGATAGTTGGCTAAAGTTGTGAAATGCATCCGAGAGAGATGTAGTTAGATTGACGGGCTAGATTAATGACCGAGTTGGACGAGCCTCGGCAAAACTCCGTGTTTAGCGCTTCTTTTTATTATAATAATAATAATCTGGTGTTTTATTTTTCATGCTCCATGCAGAGGAATCGTCACTTGTTGTTGATACCAGAGAGTGTGGCAAGAGGACTGGCCACACTCTCCTCACCTGCCAACTAGGGATCCTGCCCTCGTTCGTGCACCTTGTGTTATGGGGGTAACTGGACAAGAGTACATTCGCTTAGGACACTTTAATTGAAGACGTTTCGGTCCTTGGATCTTGATCACTTCAAATACATATTTTGAAGTGATCATGGAGCTAGATGGATGTCCTAAGTGTCTATTTTCCTCAAGTTGTCGTCAGTCATTTATTTTCTTACTACAACTGTATGACCCTTGTGGTTTAGAGCTTCTTTTGATTATAATAATAATCTTACTACAACTTATGTTGATGTTGGTGGACATGTTAATGGTGTACTATAAACTCTGACCCTTTGGGTATAATCATACTTTTATATTGACCTGCCGAAGTGTGTGAAGACCTCGGTTACCTTATAGATAAGAAATATAAATGTACGAGCTGTGACGCCCTTTAATACACGCAGAGATTTTTAACCTCGAACTGTTTTGCTTTTTTAATAAAATATTCAAGTCTTCGTTAAATCAGCGTTGGGTTAAATATTTGTTTTGTCTTTTAAGCAAAAACTTCGCTTTTTTATATATATTTTTTATTTGTTTTTGTTTTTAATGTTCGTTTTATCTGGAGATTTTCTCTTGAAGGGATGAGTGTCTTGATGCTGGTGAAGGGCTCATGATGAAAGGAATTAAAGCAACCTTTTCCCCCTTCCCTTCCTCACTTCCTTGGATCGAATTTAATGGATTCCAATTCCTCTTCCATGACTGTGTGTGACTTCTGCGGGTTCAGTGATTCCCCATGAATATTAAAATTGTTTGGGTTTTATTCACGAGGGAACTCAACGTTTTACGTGACGGTGTATGTGACGTTGTATGGTGTTACGTTGTATGTGACGTTGTATGGTGTTACGTTGTATGTGACGTTGTATGATGTTACGTTGTATGTGACGCTGTATGGTGTTACGTTGTATGTGACGTTGTATGGTGTTACGTTGTATGTAACGTTGTATGGTGTTGCGTTGTATGGTGTTGCGTTGTATGTGACGTTGTATGGTGTTGCGTTGTATGTGATGTTGTATGGTGTTACGTTGTAAGATAAGGAGTTTTATGTGACGATGTGGAATGTGGAGCTTGGAGTGATGTTGTGTAGTGTGGAGCTTGGAGTGATGTGTTGTGTGGAGCTTGGAGTGATGTTGTGTTGTGTGGAGCTTGGTGATGTGATGTTGAGTGTATGTGTGTGGAGCTTGGAGTGATGTGTTGTGTGGAGCTTGGAGTGATGTTGTGTTGTGTGGAGCTTGGAGTGATGTTGTGTAGTGTGGAGCTTGGAGTGATGTGTTGTGTGGAGCTTGGAGTAATGTTGTGTAGTGTGGAGCTTGGAGTGATGTGTAGTGTGGAGCTTAGAGTGATGTTGTGTAGTGTGGAGCTTGGAGTGATGTTGTGTTGTGTGGAGCTTGGAGTGATGTGTTGTGTGGAGCTTGGAGTGATGTTGTGTAGTGTGGAGCTTGGAGTGATGTTGTGTTGTGTGGAGCTTGGAGTGATGTTGTGTTGTGTGGAGCTTGGAGTGATGTTGTGTTGTGTGGAGCTTGGAGTGATGTTGTGTTGTGTGGAGCTTGGAGTGATGTGTTGTGGGGAGCTTAGTGATGTTGTGTAGTGTGGAGCTTGGAGTGATGTTGTGTAGTGTGGAGCTTGGAGTGATGTTGTGTAGTGTGGAGCTTGGAGTGATGTTGTGTTGTGTGGAGCTTGGAGTGATGTTGTGTAGTGTGGAGCTTGGAGTGATGTTGTGTTGTGTGGAGCTTAGTGATGTTGTGTTGTGTGGAGCTTAGTGATGTTGTGTTGTGTGGAGCTTGGAGTGATGTTGTGTTGTGTGGAGCTTGGAGTGATGTTGTGTAGTGTGGAGCTTAGTGATGTTGTGTAGTGTGGAGCTTAGTGATGTTGTGTAGTGTGGAGCTTGGAGTGATGTTGTGTTGTGTGGAGCTTAGTGATGTTGTGTTGTGTGGAGCTTAGTGATGTTGTGTTGTGTGGAGCTTGGAGTGATGTTGTGTTGTGTGGAGCTTAGTGATGTTGTGTAGTGTGGAGCTTAGTGATGTTGTGTAGTGTGGAGCTTAGTGATGTTGTGTTGTGTGGAGCTTGGAGTGATGTTGTGTAGTGTGGAGCTTGGAGTGATGTTGTGTTGTGTGGAGCTTAGTGATGCTGTGTAGTGTGGAGCTTAGTGATGTTGTGTAGTGTGGAGCTTAGTGATGTTGTGTTGTGTGGAGCTTGGAGTGATGTTGTGTAGTGTGGAGCTTAGTGATGTTGTGTAGTGTGGAGCTTGGAGTGATGTTGTGTAGTGTGGAGCTTGGAGTGATGTTGTGTTGTGTGGAGCTTAGTGATGTGTGTAGTGTGGAGCTTAGTGATGTTGTGTAGTGTGGAGCTTGAGTGATGTTGTGTGTGTGGAGCTTGGAGTGATGTTGTGTAGTGTGGAGCTTGGAGTGATGTTGTGTAGTGTGGAGCTTGAGTGATTGTGAGTGTGGAGCTTGGAGTGATGTTGTGTAGTGTGGAGCTTGGAGTGATGTTGTGTAGTGTGGAGCTTGGAGTGATGTTGTGTAGTGTGGAGCTTGGAGTGATGTTGTGTAGTGTGGAGCTTGGAGTGATGTTGTGTAGTGTGGAGCTTGGAGTGATGTTGTGTAGTGTGGAGCTTGGAGTGATGTTGTGTAGTGTGGAGCTTGGAGTGATGTTGTGTAGTGTGGAGCTTGGAGTGATGTTGTGTAGTGTGGAGCTTGGAGTGATGTGTGTAGTGTGGAGCTTGAGTGATGTGTGTGTGGAGCTTGGAGTGATGTTGTGTAGTGTGGAGCTTGGAGTGATGTTGTGTAGTGTGGAGCTTGGAGTGATGTTGTGTGTGTGGAGCTTGGAGTATGTTGTGTAGTGTGGAGCTTGGAGTGATGTGTTGTGTGGAGCTTGGAGTGATGTTGTGTAGTGTGGAGCTTGGAGTGATGTTGTGTAGTGTGGAGCTTGGAGTAATGTTGTGTAGTGTGGAGCTTGGAGTGATGTTGTGTAGTGTGGAGCTTGGAGTGATGTTGTGTTGTGTGGAGCTTAGTGATGCTGTGTAGTGTGGAGCTTAGTGATGTTGTGTAGTGTGGAGCTTAGTGATGTTGTGTTGTGTGGAGCTTGGAGTGATGTTGTGTAGTGTGGAGCTTGGAGTGATGTTGTGTAGTGTGGAGCTTGGAGTGATGTTGTGTAGTGTGGAGCTTGGAGTGATGTTGTGTAGTGTGGAGCTTGGAGTGATGTTGTGTAGTGGAGCTTGGAGTGATGTTGTGTAGTGTGGAGCTTGGAGTGATGTTGTGTAGTGTGGAGCTTGGAGTGATGTTGTGTAGTGTGGAGCTTGGAGTGATGTTGTGTTGTGTGGAGCTTAGTGGGTTTGTGTGGAGCTTGGAGTGATGTTGTGTTGTGTGGAGCTTGGAGTGATGTTGTGTAGTGTGGAGCTTGGAGTGATGTTGTGTGGAGATTGGAGTGATGTTGTGTAGTGTGGAGCTTGGAGTGATGTTGTGTAGTGTGGAGCTTGGAGTGATGTTGTGTAGTGTGGAGCTTGGAGTGATGTGTCGTGTGGAGCTTGGAGTGATGTTGTGTTGTGTGGAGCTTAGTGATGTTGTGTTGTGTGGAGCTTGGAGTGATGTTGTGTTGTGTGGAGCTTAGTGATGTTGTGTTGTGTGGAGCTTGGAGTGATGTTGTGTTGTGTGGAGCTTGGAGTGATGTTGTGTATTGTGGAGCTTGGAGTGATGTTGTGTATTGTGGAGCTTGGAGTGATGTTGTGTAGTGTGGAGCTTGGAGTGATGTGTTGTGTGGAGCTTAGTGATGTTGTGTTGTGTGGAGCTTGGAGGGTGTTGTGTGGAGCTTGGAGTGATGTGTTGTGTGGAGCTTGGAGTGATGTTGTGTAGTGTGGAGCTTGGAGTGATGTTGTGTAGTGTGGAGCTTGGAGTGATGTTGTGTTGTGTGGAGCTTAGTGTTGTGTTGTGTGGAGCTTGGAGTGATGTTGTGTTGTGTGGAGCTTGGAGTGATGTTGTGTAGTGTGGAGCTTGAGTAATGTTGTGTAGTGTGGAGCTTGGAGTGATGTGTTGTGTGGAGCTTGGAGTGATGTGTTGTGTGGAGCTTGGAGTGATGTTGTGTAGTGTGGAGCTTGGAGTAATGTTGTGTAGTGTGGAGCTTGGAGTGATGTGTTGTGTGAGCTTGGAGTGATGTGTTGTGGGTGAGTGATGTGGGAGCTTGGAGTGATGTTGTGTAGTGTGGAGCTTGGAGTAATGTTGTGTAGTGTGGAGCTTGGAGTGATGTGTTGTGTGGAGCTTGGAGTGATGTGTTGTGTGGAGCTTGGAGTGATGTTGTGTAGTGTGGAGCTTGGAGTAATGTTGTGTAGTGTGGAGCTTGGAGTGATGTGTTGTGTGGAGCTTGAGTGATGTTGTGTAGTGTGGAGCTTGGAGTGATGTTGTGTTGTGTGGAGCTTGAGTGATGTGTTGTGTGGAGCTTGGAGTGATGTGTTGTGTGGAGCTTGGAGTGATGTTGTTGTTGGAGCTTGGAGTGATGTGTTGTGTGGAGCTTGGAGGATGTGATGTGTGGACTTGAGTGATGTTGTGGGAGCTTGGAGTGATGTGTTGTGTGGAGCTTGGAGTGATGTTGTGTAGTGTGGAGCTTGAGTGATGTTGTGTAGTGTGGAGCTTGGAGTAATGTTGTGTAGTGTGGAGCTTGGAGTGATGTTGTGTTGTGTGGAGCTTGGAGTGATGTGTTGTGTGGAGTTTGGAGTGATGTGTTCTGTGGAGCTTGGAGTGATGTTGTGTAGTGTGGAGCTTGGAGTGATGTGTTGTGTGGAGCTTGGAGTGATGTGTTGTGTGGAGCTTGGAGTGATGTGTAGTGTGGAGCTTGGAGTAATGTTGTGTAGTGTGGAGCTTGGAGTGATGTTGTGTTGTGTGGAGCTTGGAGTGATGTGTTGTGTGGAGCTTGGAGTGATGTGTTGTGTGGAGCTTGGAGTGATGTGTTGTGTGGAGCTTGGAGTGATGTTGTGTAGTGTGGAGCTTGGAGTGATGTTGTGTAGTGTGGAGCTTGGAGTGATGTGTTGTGTGGAGCTTGGAGTGATGTGTTGTGTGGAGCTTGGAGTGATGTTGTGTAGTGTGGAGCTTGGAGTGATGTGTTGTGTGGAGCTTGGAGTGATGTTGTGTAGTGTGGAGCTTGGAGTAATGTTGTGTAGTGTGGAGCTTGGAGTGATGTTGTGTAGTGTGGAGCTTGGAGTAATGTTGTGTAGTGTGGAGCTTGGAGTGATGTTGTGTAGTGTGGAGCTTGGAGTGATGTGTTGTGTGGAGCTTGGAGTGATGTTGTGTTGTGTGGAGCTTAGTGATGTGTAGTGTGGAGGTTGGAGTGATGTTGTGGAGTTTAGTGATGTGTTGTGTGGAGCTTAGTGATGCTGTGTAGTGTGGAGCTTAGTTATGTTGTGTAGTGTGGACCTTAGTGATGCTGTGTAGTGTGGAGCTTAGTGATGTGTAGTGTGGAGCTTAGTGATGTGTAGTGTGGAGCTTGGAGTATACAGTGTACTGTCCCAAGTGATGAATGCCTTTAGGGTTCTGGTGTCACAGAGCTACTTCCTTCCGGTGACAGGCTTGCTTCTTTTACTTCCTTTAAGAGTGATTTGTTTTCTTCACAATACTTCTTTCACGACAGACTCACCCTCCTCACATCCTCCACCACAGACTCATCCTCCTCACATCCTCCACGACAGACTCATCCTCCTCACATCCTCCACGACAGATTCACCCTCCTCACATCCTCCACGACAGACTCACCCTCCTCACATCCTCCACGACAGACACCCTCCTCACATCCTCCACGACAGACACCCTCCTCACATCCTCCACGACAGACATCCTCCACGACAGACATCCTCCTCACATCCTCCACGACAGACACCCTCCTCACATCCTCCACGACAGACATCCTCCTCACATCCTCCACGACAGACTCACCCTCCTCACATCCTCCACGACAGACACCCTCTTCACATCCTCCACGACAGACACCCTCCTCACATCCTCCACGACAGACACCCTCCTCACATCCTCCACGACAGACATCCTCCTCACATCCTCCACGACAGACACCCTCCTCACATCCTCCACGACAGACACCCTCCTCACATCCTCCACGACAGATTCACCCTCCTCACATCCTCCACGACAGACTCACCCTCCTCACATCCTCCACGACAGACACCCTCCTCACATCCTCCACGACAGACACCCTCCTCACATCCTCCACGACAGACACCCTCCTCACATCCTCCACGACAGACACCCTCCTCACATCCTCCACGACAGACACCCTCCTCACATCCTCCACGACAGACACCCTCCTCACATTCTCCACGACAGACACCCTCCTCACATTCTCCACGACAGACATCCTCCTCACATCCTCCACGACAGACATCCTCCTCACATCCTCCACGACAGACTCATCCTCCTCACATCCTCCACGATAGACTCATCCTCCTCACATCCTCCACGACAGACTCATCCTCCTCACATCCTCCACGACAGACTCATCCTCCTCACATCCTCCACGACAGACTCATCCTCCTCACATCCTCCACGACAGACTCATCCTCCTCACATCCTCCACGACAGACTCATCCTCCTCACATCCTCCACGACAGATTCACCCTCCTCACATCCTCCACGACAGATTCACCCTCCTCACATCCTCCACGACAGATTCACCCTCCTCACATCCTCCACGACAGACTCACCCTCCTCACATCCTCCACGACAGACTCACCCTCCTCACATCCTCCACGACAGACTCATCCTCCTCACATCCTCCACGATAGACTCATCCTCCTCACATCCTCCACGACAGACTCATCCTCCTCACATCCTCCACGACAGATCCACCCTCCTCACATCCTCCACGACAGACTCACCCTCCTCACATCCTCCACGACAGACTCACCTTCCTCATATCCTCCACGACAGATCCACCCTCCTCACATCCTCCACGACAGACTCACTCTTCTCACATCCTCCACGACAGATTCATCCTCCTCACATCCTCCACGACAGACTTATCCTCCTCACTTCCTCCACGACAGACTCATCCTCCTCACATCCTCCACGACAGACTCATCCTCCTCGCATCCACCACGACACTCACCTTCCTCACATCCTCCACGACAGACTCATCCTCCTCGCATCCTCCACGACAGACTCACTCCTCTTCCTTCATTTTAGTTTCACTCTCCCTCGCTCCCTTCTTGATAGACTCACTCCCCTTCCTTCGCAACAAACTCAATTCCATAGATTTAGACGGAGGGGAAAATTCCTACATCAGCAAGGCAAATAAATATATCCGAAGCCCCCAATAAATTCATTGACACGTGTAAACAGAGCACACAGTGACAAATGTAGACAAACATGCATCGACAATGTGTGTTTGTATTAGAAAATAGCAGACAATCCCGAGTATTGAGAGCGTGTGTTCTTGAGGACAACATTCCCGGAGCATTTCAATCTCCCTTCGTCGCAGGAGAAACCTCAGTAATCTCTCTGGTCTACAGGGAAACTTAAGAACCCCCGCTTTTGTTAAGTGGCCTTCAAAGGGGAGCTCAATTTTATTATCAGATTTTCAGAAGTGGGTCGAGAGGAAGGATGGGGGTAGAGATTTTTTTCCGCTTGAGCTGTTGCTGCTGCTGTTTCTGCTGCTGCTGCTTCTGCTGCTGCTGCTTCTGCTGCTGCTGCTGCTGGTTCGGGATGTTGATGCCCCTGAGATCAAAATTGGGGAAAAATCTTACTCTTGATTGTGTTTTGAGATTATTTTCAAAGTAGTAATTTGTTTTCCTCAGCTAGAAATAAGTAAGATTACATTTCGTGTTGTGGTTTTTGAATATTCACGATGATATTGTTTTAGTAACTTAAAGAAAAATACACAATATTGCAATACGTGTATTGGAGACTAATGTTATCATGGAAGCAGTCGCAATTTCCAAGCATGAATTACCACAGTATGAATGATCCTACTTGCATCAAGTAACATTTCACAAAATTGGAACTATCCTCCCCTGATTACGCTGGTTTACAAATTTTGAACACTTGCGTCTCTGATTTTTTTTTATTACTCTATATGGTTCTTGATGGGCTGTGAACGAATGTGACCATAATAACAATTGAATGACTGAAGGAAACTGTATGTATTTAAAAAAAAATACACTTTGTTGGTATTATGAGATGCCGAGCTGTGGCTCGTGCGTCGGTTTACGTGCGACCTGCAGTAACAGGCTAGTTGATCAGGCCCTGATCCACCGTGAGGCGTGGTCACGGACCGGGCCGTGGGGGCGTTGACCCCCAAAACCCCCTCCAGGTATAGGAAACTGTAAATAGGTTCTAAACAATTACGTCTCTTCTCTGACATGGGTGCCACTCTTATGACAGAGCTTGCTTGACTTAGAACCCAACATATTTCACGGCATAAATGCTGGGGATATTTCCTCCTTTGAATAAAATTTCCTCACATGTGTGGCCAATAAAATGAGAAGAATTTTGGATATTGATTGTCGAATGAAAAAAATTAACATCAAGCAACTTTCCTTGCCCTTGGACAATGTGTTTTGTAATATAACAGTGGATTAGTCAGGACAGTAACATATTTATAATGGTACCGTAAATGTATTAGTGATGGAAAGTGTACATGAATAAAGGGCTGAATTAACTACGCTTCTAGTGGTTTGTAAATTAAAATGAATCTGCGTAGTCGGTGGATAATAACCTCTAGGACGCTTGCGTCAAAGAGTGAGTAGTGAGAGCTTTGGGAACTCTTATTGTACCATATTAAGTTATATGGTCCTCCGTGTTTACTTGGGAATATTGGATCCTATCACGACTTGTGGATTAAGAAAATGTGTTTGCTCCAGTACATGAATGCCATTGTGATGTAGATGTAGGGGCATGAGGAAGGCATAGAGAGGAGACTAACTTAGTCCCATACACACACACACACACACACACACTGCTGTTTTTGGTATATGTGAATGACATAACGGAAGGGATAGACTCAGAAGTGTCCCTGTTTGTAGATGATGTGAAGTTAATGAGAAGAATTAAATCAGTCGAGGATCAGGCAGGACTACAAAGAGACCTGGACAGGCTACAAGCCTGGTCCAGTAACTGGCTCCTTGAATTTAACCCTGCCACATGTAAAGTCATGAAGATCGGGGAAGGGCAAAGAAGACCGCAGACAGAGTATAATCTAGGTGGCCAAAGACTGCAAACCTCACTCAAGGAAAAAAATCTCGGGGAGAGTATAATACCGAGCACATCTCCTGAGGCACACATTAATCAGATAACTGCTGCAGCATACGGGCGGCTGGCAAACCTAAGAATAGCGTTCCAATACCTCACTAAGGAATCATTCAAGACTCTGTACACCATATACGTCAGGCCCATACTGGAGTATGCAGCACCAGTTTGGAACCCACACCTGGTCAAGCACGTCGGGAAATTAGAGAAAGTGCAGAGGTTTGCAACAAGACTAGTCCCAGAGCTAAGGGGATTGTCCTACGAAGAAAGGTTAAGGGAAATCGGCCTGATGACACTAGAGGACAGGAGGGTTAGGGGAGACATGATAACGACATATAAAATACTGCGAGGAATAGATAAGGTGGACAGAGACAAGATGTTCCAGAGAGGGGACACAGAAACAAGGGGTCACAGTTGGAAGTTGAAGACTCCTATGAGTCAAAGGGATGTTAGGAAGTATTTCTTCAGTCATAGAGTTGTCAGGAAGTGGAATAGCCTAGAAAGTGACGTAGTGGAGGCAGGAACCATACATAGTTTTAAGACGAGGTTTGATAAAGCTCATAGAGCAGGGAGAGAGATGACCTAGTAGCAATCAGTGAAGAGGCGGGGCCAGGAGCTATGAATCGACCCCTGCAACCACAAATAGGTGAGTACAAATAGGTGAGTACACACACACAACACAACACAATAACCAGAAACATACCACACTCTACACCCACAGTCCCCCTCCTCCAGCACTAATACCACCACAACACTAGTCCACCATAATATCCAGCCCTGTCTACCACACCCTCAGTCTACACCAACCTATACCCCCCACCCCCTAATACAGTTCTGGAGAGGAAACTGAAGGTAAGGTATACCATCACAAATATAATAACAAATAAGTGTGACGAGTGGCAAGAAATAATCACTAAACCATCCCTGGACATCATAGCACTCACAGACAAAGCTTACGGGAATGATAATAGATGCGATCTTCCCGTCTGGATATCAAATCGTGAGGAAAGACAGGGGTAAACAGAGGGGGAGGGGGAGGAGGATTTGCACTGTTCATCAAAACCAGTGGAGTTTTGAGGAGATGAGAGGACTAGTCATAGGTGATGCAGATGACTAAATAGTAGGAACACTTCTAACTGGGGGACCAAAAGTGATGATAGTAGTGATGCACAATCCACCACCAAACAGCAGAAGATAATAAACGAAATGATGGAATACGTGACCTCAAAGTGCAGAGAGGCAGAGGAGAAGTTCGTGCCTCATGGTTTACCCAGAGGTGTGGAGAGGCCAAAGCTATGTGTGCTAGAGTATGGAGAAAGTATAGAAGGCAAAGGACTCAGAAAAACAATGACCTGAACGAAGAGGAAAGGACAGGAGCTATGAATCTACCCCTGCAACCACAACTAGTGAATACAAGTAGGTGAGTACACACACACACACACACACACACACACACACACACACACATACACACATACAAACACACACACACACACACACACACATGGTGCATGGGTCATGGTGCGTGGTGAGGTATCACAGTGGGCGCCTGTGACGAGCGGTGTACCGCAGGGGTCAGTCCTAGGACCAGTGTTATTCCTGGTATATGTAAATGACATGACGGACGGGATAGACTCAGAAGTGTCTCTATTCGCGGATGATGTGAAAATAATGAGGAGAATCACATCGGAAGAGGACCAGGCAGGGCTGCAAACAGACCTGGACAAGCTCGACATCTGGTCTAGCAGATGGCTTCTCGAATTCAATCCCTCCAAATGCAAAGTCATGAGGATCGGAGAAGGGCAAAGAAGACCGCTGACAGAGTACAAGCTGGGCGGACAAAGGCTACAAACCTCGGCAAAGGAGAAAGACCTTGGAGTGAGTATAACGCCAAGCACGTCTCCGGAGGCACACATCAACCAGATAACTGCGGCAGCATATGGGCGTCTGGCAAACCTTAGATTAGCGTTCCGTTACCTTAACAAGGAATCGTTCAAGACACTGTATACCGTGTACGTCAGGCCCATACTAGAATATGCAGCACCAGTCTGGAACCCACACCTGGTCAAGCACGTAAGGAAACTGGAGAAAGTGCAAAGGTTTGCGACAAGGTTAGTTCCACAACTCAGGGGTCTGTCTTATGAAGAAAGATTGAGGGAAATAGGACTAACAACACTGGAGGAAAGAAGGGTCAGAGGAGACATGATAACGACATACAAAATACTGCGGGGAATTGACAAGGTAGATAGTGACAGGTTGTTTCAGAGAGGGAACACAGAAACAAGGGGACACAACTGGAAGCTGAAGACTCAGATGAGTCAAAGGGATGTCAGGAAACATTTCTTCAGCCACAGAGTAGTCAGGAAGTGGAATGGACTAGAGAAAGATATAGTGGAGGCAGGAACCATACATAGTTTTAAGACAAGGTATGATAAAGCTCATGGAGCAGGGAGAGCAGAGACCCAGTAGCAGACAGCGAAGAGGCGTGGCCAGGAGCTGAGTCTCGACCCCTGCAACCACAATTAGGTGAGTACAATTAGGTGAGTACATACACATCTCCTGAGGCACACATCAACCAGATAGCTGCTGCAGCATATGGGCGCCTGGCAAACCTAAGAATAGCGTTCCAATACCTCAGTAAGGAATTGTTCAAGACTGTACACCGTGTACGTCAGGCCCATACTGAAGTATGCAGCACCAGTTTGGAACCCACACCTGGTCAAGCACGTCAACAAATTAGAGAAAGTGTAAAAGTTTGCAACAAGACTAGTCTCGGAACTAAGGAAAATGTCCGACGAAGAAAGGTTAAGGGAAATCGACCTGACGACACTGGAGGACAGTAGTATGATGTGATTCTTTATTGACAACGTTTTGCCCACACAGTGGGCTTTATCAAGTCACAAACAGATCTACCTAGGTGAAAGGTACAGGAGTATATATAGGATGGAGTCAGGTGGAGAATGCTGCATATGACTATCTTCGGAGTACGGTGATTGAGCAAGTATATGAGTAGACCATATACTGCAAATGGTCTACTCATATACTTGTACCTTTCACCCAGGTAGATCTGTTTGTGACTTGATAAAGCCCACTGTGTGGGCGAAACGTTGTCAATAAAGGATCACATTATACTGCTTATGTGTTTATTTTTCCATTGTGTTGGTATTTTATACCATTTAATTCTACACTCGAGGACAGGAGAGAGAGAGGGGACACATGGTAACGACATATAATATACTGAGAGGAATTGACAAGGTGGACAGAGATGGGACACAGCAACAAGAGATCACAATTGGAAGATGAAATCTCAGATGAGTAGAGGGAGGTTAGGAAATATTTCTTCAGCCATAGAGTTGCTAGGAAGTGGAATAGTCTGGAAAGTGATGTAGAGGCAGGATCCATACATAGCTTTAGGAAGAGGTATGATGAAGCTCATGGAGCAGGGAGAGAGAGGACCTAGAAGCGGTCAGTGAAGAGGCGTGGTCAGTAGCTGTGAATCGACCCCTGCAATCACAATTAGGTAAGTATACACACACACACACACACACACACATACACACACACATACATAAGAACATAACATAAGAACATAAGAAAGGAGGAACACTGCAGCAGGCCTGTTGGCCCATTCTAGGCAAGTCCTTCACATTCCATCCCACTAACAGAATATTTGTTCAACCTAATTTTCAATGCTACCCAAGAAATAAGCTTTGATAATTTTATTTACTCATGTGCAATTCCCACTCAAATCCAACCCCTTTCACTCATGAATTTATCCAACCTAAATTTAAAACTACCCAAGGTCCTTGCTTCAATAACCCTACTAGGCAGACTGTTCCACTCATCAACTACCCTATTTCCAAACCAATACTTTCCTATATCCTTTCTAAATCTAAACTTATCTAACTTGAATCCATTATTGCGGGTTCTCTCTGAGAGATACCCTCAAGACCTTATTTATATCCCCTTTGTTAATACCCATTTTCCACTTGTATACCTCGATCATGTCTCCTCATTCTACGTCTTACAAGTGAATGTAATTTAAGGGTCTTCAATCTTTCTTCGTAAGGAAGATTTCTAATGCTATGTATTAATTTAGTCATTCTACGCTGAATGTTTTCTAACGAATTTATGTCCATTCTGTAATCTGGAGACCAGAACTGAGCGGCGTAATCTAGGTGAGGCCTTACTAATGATGTATAAAGCTGTAATATAACCTCTGGACTTCTGTTGCTAACACTTCTTGATATAAATCCCAGTAATCTATTTGCCTTATTACGTACGCTTAGGCATTGCTGTCTTGGTTTAAGGTTGCTGCTTACCATCACCCCCAAGTCCTTCTCGCAATCTGTATGGCTAAGTTCTACGTTATTTAACTTATAAGTGCTTGGGTTATGGACACTCCGAGCTTTAGAACTTTGCATTTATCTACATTGAACTGCATCTGCCATTTTTCTGACCAGGAATTGAGTTTGTCTAAATCCTCCTGTAGTTCACTGACATCTACGTCTGAATCGATTATCCTACCTATCTTCGTGTCATCAGCGAATTTGCTCATATCACTAGAAATTCCTCGTCAAGGTCATTTATATATATTATAAACAACAACGGGCCCAAAACCGATCCCTGAGGAACGCCACTTGTTACAGATCCCCACTCCGATTTAACCCCATTTATGCACACCCTCTGCTTCCTATTGGTGAGCCATGACTCGATCCATGAGAACACTTTTTCCCCAATGCCATGAGCAGCCACTTTCTTTAACAGTCTCTGATGTGGTACTCTATCAAAAGCCTTACTAAAATCAAAATAAACAATATCGAATTCTTTATCATTATCAACTGCCTCAAAAGCCTTACTGAAAAAAGTTAATAAATTAGTTAGGCAGGAACGGCCCCTGATGAATCCATGCTGAGTATCATTAATCAAATTATGCCTATCGAGATGGCTTCTTATGTTATCAGCTATAATCGACTGTAGTAATTTGCCTACAATTGATGTTAGACTTATTGGGCGGTAATTTGATGGTAACGACTTGTCCCCTGATTTAAAAATAGGAATTACATTAGCCATCTTCCACGTATCCGGCACTACACCTGTTTGAAGAGATAGGTTAAAAATGTTAGTTAAGGGTTCACAGAGTTCTATTTTGCATTCCTTAAGAACCCTTGAAAAAAGCTCATCAGGGCCTGGCGATTTATTTTGCTTCAAACGGTCTATCTGTTTGATAACCTTTTCGCTAGTGACTGTGATACTACATAATTTATCTTCTTCAGGCCCATACACACACACACACACACACACACACACACACACACACACACACACACACACACACACACACACAGCCAGAAACGAATATGCACAGGTAAGAAGGGAGGCTCAGCGACAATATGAAAATGATATAGCATCAAAAGTCAAGTCTGACCCGAAGCTGCTGTATAGCCACATCAGGAGGAAAACAACAGTCAAGGACCAGGTAATCAGGCTGAGAAAGGAAGGTGGGGAGTTCACAATAAACGACCAAGAGGTATGTGAGGAGCTCAACATGAGATTTAAAGAAGTATTTACACAGGAGACAGGAAGGACTCCAGGAATTCAGAATAGGGAGGTATACCAACAAGTGCTGGATGAAATACACACAACCGAGGAGGAGGTGAAGAAGCTGCTATGTGAACTCGATACCTCAAAAGCGGTGGGACCGGACAACATTTCTCCGTGGGTCCTTAGAGAGGGAGCAGAGATGTTGTGTGTGCCACTAACACAAATCTTCAACACATCCATTGAAACTGGGCAACTACCTGAGGCGTGGAAGATGGCAAATGTAGTCCCAATTTTTAAGAAAGGAGACAGACACGAGGCATTAAACTACAGACCTGTGTCACTGACGTGTATAGTATGCAAAGTCATGGAGAAGATCATCAGGAGGAGAATGGTGGAGCACCTAGAAAGACACAAGCTTATAAACGACAACCAGCATGGTTTCAGGGAAGGAAAATCCTGTGTCACAAACCTACTGCAGTTTTATGACAAGGTAACAGAAGTAAGACACGAGAGAGAGGGTGGATAGACTGCATTTTTTGGACTGCAAGAAGGCGTTCGACACAGTTCCTCACAAGAGATTAATGCAAAAGCTAGAGGATCAGGCACACGTAACAGGAAAAGCACTGCAATGGATCAGAGAATATCTGACAGGGAGGCAACAACGAGTCATGGTACGTGACGAGATGTCAGAGTGGGCACCTGTGACGAGTGGAGTTCCACAAGGGTCAGTCCTAGGACCTGTACTGTTTTTGGTATATGTGAATGACATAACGGAAGGGATAGACTCAGAAGTGTCCCTGTTTGCAGATGATGTGAAGTTAATGAGAAGAATCAAATCAGTCGAGGATCAGGCAGGAATACAAAGAGACCTGGACAGGCTGCAAGCCTGGTCCAGTAACTGGCTCCTTGAATTTAACCCTGCCAAATGTAAAGTCAGAATATCGGGGAAGGGCAAAGAAGACCGCAGACAGAGTATAGTCTAGGTGGCCAAAGACTGCAAACCTCACTCAAAGAAAAAGATCTTGGGGTGAGTATAATACCGAGCACATCTCCTGAGGCACACATCAATCAGATAACTGCTGCAGCATACGGGCGGCTGGCAAACCTAAGAATAGCGTTCCAATACCTCACCAAGGAATCATTCAAGACTCTGTATACCATATACGTCAGGCCCATACTGGAGTATGCAGCACCAGTTTGGAACCCACACCTGGTCAAGCACGTCAAGAAATTAGAGAAAGTGCAAAGGTTTGCAACAAGACTAGTCCCAGAGCTAAGGGATTGTCCTATGAAGAAAGGTTAAGGGAAATCGGCCTGACGACACTAGAGGACAGGAGGTTAGGGAGACATGATAACGACATATAAAATACTGCGAGGAATAGATAAGGTGGACAGAGACAAGATGTTCCAGAGAGGGGACACAGAAACAAGGGGTCACAATTGGAAGTTGAAGACTCCTATGAGTCAAAGGGATGTTAGGAAGTATTTCTTCAGTCATAGAGTTGTCAGGAAGTGGAATAGCTTGGAAAGCGACATAGTGGAGGCAGGAACCATACATAGTTTTAAGACTAGGTTTGATAAAGCTCATGGAGCAGGGAGAGAGAGGACCTAGTAGCAATCAGTGAAGAGGCGGGGCCAGGAGCTATGACTCGACCCCTGCAACCACAAATAGGTGAGTACAAATAGGTGAGTACACAAGGCTTTCAGATGCTGGAGGATATGATCTTTTCATTTATAAAAGTCACTTACAGTGGTAATAGCTTTTATAATTACAGAGAATGAGGTGTAGGTAGTGCTCATTAAACAGCTTATTTAACCTGTTATCACGAAAATCACACTGTGCTCAAAATATGGCATAGTTGACAATTTTTAGTTAATGGAATGGTTATATTAAAATATATATTCATGTTCATATTATTCATATTCATATTATTATTATTATTATTATTATTATTATTATTATTATTATTATTATTATTATTATTATTATTATTATTATTATTATTATTTTATTATTATATCCTCAACATTGTTCCAAGAGAATGAGATTTATTTCACAAAACTTTTGTATTTCGTCGCTTTTCATTGCAGTCAACATCTTTTTATGTATCACTTTTTTTTCATTACACACATACTACGTATAATTTTTTTCCCCGCCAGACAGTCACTATCCTTGATAAACTCTACATTTACTGCGACGTTTTCTTGACAGAAAGTAAACACACATTAAGAAACAACAGCTGTGGTATGACGCCCCCTGCAACGAGGCCCTCAAGGTGACGTTCCTATTATTGTCAATCAAATTAATTGCCTCGCCACCTCAATTAATCCTGGAACAGAGTCTTCCTTTCACTGTGGCATCGTGCTGACATGTACTCTGAATAGATATATTTTTGTACTCACAGTTTCGTTTTTGCGAGAGTCAAGTAATTGCTCCTGGTCACTTCACTTTAGCTTCTTCTCTATCTCATCTAGTCTCTTGACCCTAATCATATTTCATCTTAAAGCTGAGTATGGAGTTTGTTTTCAAGACAATTCACATATTCTTTCCACATCTCTACTACCCTGTGACTAAATGGATTACTTTCTGACGTCCCTCTGGCTCCTCTCAGTGCTTAGTTTTCATCTCTTTCTTGTTGTTTCTCAAACTTCGTAAAAACGTCTCGCCTAGACCCCACTTCAAGAACCGTCAGGAACTTTTCCTTTAGTCTCTATAGGATACTGACTTATCTATTTGGAACTGTTCAAGTTTCTGTACATGTTTGATCAGAAGAGGACTTCATACTAGTATTAGGTATTCTAATCGAGGCTGGAACGATACACAAGTAACATTGTCCAAGTAACAATACACAAGTAACGCTGTCCAAGTAGCAATACACAAGTAACACTGTCCAAGTAACAATACACAAGTAACACTGTCCAAGTCGGACCGGAACGTCGTCATAAGTGTCATTTTCCTACGTGCTGGGTATTTGTGAAGGGACCTTGGAGACATTTTTTTTACAGTAGTATTGAATTTCTGAACGAGATTCTGGAAAATGTTATGAGATTCACTTTCCTTTACATATACAACAGAAGATATTGGCGGAGGAGCACATCTTTTGTCTATGTTCGATGTGATATTAATCCCCAAATCATATTTTCTTCGTCTGTTATTCTAATTTCTTCCTTTCCTGTCTGTATTACGTCTGGGGTCTTGACGGGTCTGTCATACTCTCTTCCAAATGGAAGATCATATGTGAAAAAGTAGCGATATTAGTATTGATTTTTTTTTTGAGGGACCTAATTTGTTATACTTGATTACTTTTACACTTCCTACTTTCCTGTCCCTATATTTTTCAGTCTTTTAAGTGCTCCTTGACCCACTGGAACACTTTTCCATGCCTCTTACTGTCATGTCTAGCTTTTGAATTGATGTTAAACAGTGTTGATTACTTAGTCTATGAAGATGTTATGCATCCACCCATCTGTCTTTCGTTATCAAAGCATCTCAGCCAGAGAGATCTGGTTGGTGTATATGTGATGATTTTCAATCAGTGAGTCCATGTTGGATTTTTCTCGCTAAGTTTTTCCTCTCCATGCCCTCCATTAGCTTCCTCCGGGCAATGGTCTTCATCACTTTCAACAGAATGTCTGTCTGCGACACATGACTGTAATTAGAAACTCCTCTTTCATCTACTTAAATGTAAGAAATCGTATTTTTTCCCCAGCTATCTTTTAAAGACTTACTGAATATCTTTGCTCTGGGCTCGCACGTTCGTTCAAGTCTGTCTCTCTCTCCTAACTTTCTCCCTTTCCTCCCTCCTCCTTTCTTCCTTAATTCCCTTCCTCCATCATCTATCTTTCTTCCTTTAATCTCTACATTCCTATAACTTCATCTAAACATTTTATTCATTAAAACACTCTCGTAAAGGTTTAGCGCTTCCCCGTGAATGTAATAATATAGCTAGGCTTCCACATTCGCTGCGCTGTTATTCGCTATCTTCGGTCATTCGCGGTGGCAGCTACCAGTGCGAAATTCGGTCTTGCAAAGGTCGCAATATTATAGGTAAGTGCCGGTATTTACAATTTTATACATGTGTGGTAGGCTCATATTCGGTGTGGATTGGTTATGAGGATAGGTTATACTATGATGCAAAACAACCACAGGGGGAATTGATTGTTAGCTCTAGGTCTTTCGTGTTGCAATCAACACATCAGGAGCTTGCAATGTTGCAGAAATAGAGTAGGAAATCCAGGAAGATTTGTTCATGCGAATGGCTCTTAAATTAGGAGTGCCATTCTCATGAACGAACCTTCCTGGATTTCCTACTCTATTTCTGCAACACTGCAAGCTCCTGATGGTGTTGATTGCAACATGAAAGGCCTAGAGCTAACATTCAACTCCCCCTGTGGTTGTTTTGCATCATAGTATAACCTATCCTCATAACCAATCCACACCGAATATGAGCCTACCACACATGTATAAAATTGTAAATACCGGCACTTACCTATAATATTGCGACCTTTGCAAGACCGAATTTCGCGCTGGTAGCTGCCACCGCGAATGACCGAAGATAGCGAATAACAGCGCAGCGAATGTGGAAGCCTAGCTATATTATTACATTCACGGGGAAGCGCTAAACCCTTGAGAATCACGTGCAGTGCCGGGACATGGATTGAAGATGTACGGAGAAATAACGGGAGATGAAAAGATGCAATATTTTGCAATAGAATCCCGTTGTAATTATTATTTGAAGCGGTGAACCAGTGTAGTGATGGCTCGATCCTCCGTCCGCTTACCAAACAAGATTCCGCGATTCGCTGAGGTGACCTCTTCATGCTGGTTTGATTCTGGTAAAAAAATGATATTTCTGTGTCGTGCTGGTTGAAAGAGTTTCAGTTGAATGGAGCTAATTGTGTTGACGGAAGAGATGGTGATGGATGGTTGTCGTTTGGGGGATAATAGTGGTTGTAGTTGTGGTGGTGGTAGCAGTTGTAATAGCTGTCGTGGTGTTAATTGTTGGGAGCTGTCATGGGGGGAATTAATAGTGGTAGTTGTGGTGGAGATAGTCGTCGTAATATTTGTAATTGGGGTGATGGTCAGTGGTGATTCTTGTTGTCGCTGTTATAACAGTGGTAGTTGTGGTGGTACTAAATAATAGTAGAAATTATGATGGTTGCCTTTTTTTGGTGTTGTAATAAGAGTGGTAGAGGAAGAGGTGGTGGTGATGGGTTGTGATAGTTGTAGTAGAGGCGGTGGTATTGGTCATGATATTAATGAATGTTGTGGTTGTTGCTGTCGTGTTAGGGGGGTGATGGTAGTTGTGATGGGGAGGGTTGTACTGCTTGTGGTAATAAAGGTACTCGTAGCAGAGACGGTGACAATTGTGGTTGTGGTTATGATAGTGGTAGCAGAGACGGTAAATAGTGGTGGGGTCTATTCAATCCACTGTTGAAGGAAGCTATTAGTTGAAACAAAAGTCATGGATTTAGAACAAAATAAATTTACTAACCCCCCCAAAAAAAATCGTGAAAAAAAATATCCTTGAAAATTTTTAATATTACCTTAGCAACTGCATAAAAATATCTCTAATTTTGAATATGAAGCTTTTGCAACAGGTCACACACAGAACATGCTAAAAAATGTGTATAATTTAATAGTAAATATGTAAGTGAACACAGTAGTGAATGAAAAAAAATATTGAACGAACAAAACTTATTGTTAGATGAATATATATATATATATATATATATATATATATATATATATATATATATATATATATATATATATGTGTGTGTGTATATATATAAAAGAACGAATGTTTAGCGTTGGCTAATTTTTAAGATGTCAACACTGTGTGACTGGAGGATGTGTCACAGTGTTGACGTGTGTCACACACATTGACACCCGACATGATTTATACACCTGCAATATTGACATGCTCTAGATTTTCACAACAGTGACACACACAATATATATATATATATATATATATATATATATATATATATATATATATATATTAGTATATATTGTGTGTGTCTTCTGGTATATTTTTCTTGAGGTGACAAAAATAGACAACAAAGAGAGAGACATAAAAGCCTTCACGAAGAAAAAGGATTTAATTATGTCTTGTGTTTGCCGGGTGAGGCTGAGATATTCTTGCTTGGCGAGACTAGAAAGACGAGACCACAGCACACAAGACCAAGTAAGACCGCAGCACGTGGGATCAGACCACAGCTCGCATGAATAAGAAAGACCACAACACAGACACTAGTGGAAGAGCTCTTTTCATGGTTATGCTTTCCTTGTATCACAGAAAAAAGCAGGTTCTGTAAATTGCTATTATTATTATTATTATTATTATTATTATTATTATTATTATCTTCATTATTATTATCTTCATTATTATCATCATATTTTTTATGCTGTATATGTATTTCTGTGAATGTGACGTTTTTTGCAATCTTTCAATTTACATTATTCTGGCTTACATATTATCTCTGTCTTGGCTCACACTCTTATCTTCATTGATTTTTATCAGTAAGGAGATTAGGATGAATCTTTAGTTCCTTGTCTGACTCGGTAAAAATACGTGTATTAGACTTGTGTGTGCATAGAGAACACTCACAGTAAGGTAAGAGAGAGAGAGAAAGAGACAGGAACGGCGGAAGAGAGAGGGACCGAGGATAAGAGGGGAAAAAGAGAGACTAAAAGACTTAAAGAAAGGGATTAAAATCAGTGAGAAATTTTGAAGAAAGAAAGAACAGGGTCTTGAAAGAGATGAGTGTGGAAGAGGAAGAAAGGAAGGGGCATTAATAAACAGTAATATGGAGAAGAAACGAGAAGAATAAAAGTAAAAGAGAATTATAAAAACACACAGAAAAAGGCAATTATTCCTCAAGGGATACATAGAATATTAAATTATTCCTCCAGTGATACAGAGGAGGGTAATTATTCCTCCAGGGACACAGGGAATGCACCTCAAACGTGAACGGTTCACTTACGAAGAGTAATAAGAGAGAGAAGAATAAAGGGACACACAAATGAAGAGATAAATTGAAGAGACTTAGTAACACACACTGTTTTCTTTCCAGGTTATCGTCATCTTCCCTTTTATATCCTTCCCTTTCATTCTTGCTTCCTTCTGTTCCCTCATCCCTCCCTTCGTTTCCGCTTCCCCTCCCCCCTCCTTTCTTCTCTTATTTTTCCTATCCTTTTTCTCCATTCTCTATTTTCTTATTTCCTATCCATCTAATCTGTTCTCTGTTTTTTTTCTTTTCCTAACTTTCTCTTCTCTCCTTTAGCTTTCTCTTTCATTCCCTTCCATCTCTTTAATCCCATTATCCGTCCATTCCATTATCAGTTCTCTTTTTTACTTTCCTTCCATGTGCTTCCTTTCCTTATGTTTCCTCTCTCCTCTCCTCCCATTCCTCTCCCTTTCATCTCATTTCCTTTCAGTCCCTTCCATCCTTACGTCCCATTTCTTCCTGTTTTCACCATTTCTCTTTCTTCAGTTCACCTTTTGAGAACCCAAAAAAAAGGCTCAGGAAAACTGAATAATCTGAGAAACTCACCAGAGACAAGGAATTAAAACATAAAAAAATAATTCTTGCAAAAACAAAGGAAGAAAAAGGAAGAAATCGGAATAAGGTGCGTGAGAAGCACAAGTATGAAGAGAGACAGAAAGAGAAGGTGTAGGTGGAAGGAGCGGAAGAAGTGGTGAGGTAGGGAAAGTGCTGAGTAGAAAGTGTGCGAAGGAAATGGTGGAAGTGGGAAAGGTGGTGAGGTAGGAAAGTGGCTGGAGGTAGGAAAGGTGGGGAGTGAGGGAAAGTGTGTGGAGGAGGGAAATGTGCGTGGAGGTAGGGAAAAGTGCGTGGGAGGTAGGGAAATGTGCGTGGAGGTAGGGAAAGTGTGCGTGGAGGTAGGGAAAGGTGCGTGGAGGTGGGAAAGTGTGCGTGGAGGTAGGGAAAGTGTGCGTGGAGGTAGGGAAAATGTGCGTGGGAGGTAGGGAAATGTGCGTGGAGGTAGGGAAAGTGTGCGTGGGAGTGGAATGGGTGGAAAGTGGTGGTGGGAGGTAGGGAAAGTGTGCGTGGGAGGTAGGGAAAGTGTGCGTGGGAGGTAGGGAAAGTGTGCGTGGGAGGTAGGGAAAGTGTGCGTGGGAGGTGGGGAAAGTGTGCGTGGAGGTGGGAAAGGTGCGTGGAGGTGGGGAAAGTGTGGTGGGAGGTGGGGAAAGTGTGCGTGGAGGTGGGGAAAGTGTGCGTGGGAGGTGGAGGAAAGTGTGCGTGGGAGGTAGGGAAAGTGGTGGGCGTGGGAGGTAGGGAAAGTGTGGTGGGAAGGTGAGGGAAAGTGTGCGTGGGAGGTAGGGAAAGTGTGCGTGGAGAGGTAGGGAAAGTGTGGAAGTGGGAGGTAGGGGAAAGTGGTGGAGGTGGGAAAGTGTGCGTGGGAGGTAGGGAAAGTGTGCGTGGGAGGTGGGGAAAGTGTGCGTGGGAGGTGGGGAAAGTGTGCGTGGGAGGTGGGGAAAGTGTTCGTGGGAGGTAGGGAAAGTGTGCGTGGGAGGTAGGGAAAGTGTGCGTGGGAGGTAGGGAAAGTGTGCGTGGGAGGTAGGAAAAGTATGTGTGGGAGGTAGGGAAAGTGTGTGAAATGTAGGGTAAAGCGTGTATGTGTACTGGAGGGAAGGGACTATTGGTAGAAAGCAGAGGAATTAAGCGGGTGGTAGGGGAGATAGTGGAAGGCAGGGAGAAAAAATGTGTCCGTGTGTATTTGTTAAACAGAGAAAGTTTGAGGTGGAGGCAGGATAAAGGAAAGATAATATAGAGAAGATTTGAGACGTATGTTGGGATGAAAAAAAAAATATAACAGTAGTGAAGAATACCCCGCTAGCGCACTGGTGATGCCGTGGAACTTGACTGAAGGGGCTGAAGGCTCTCTGCCCTTCCCCCACTCCCTTCATTACACACTACTCTCAGGAAATTACTAACACAGAGTTCATAAGGTGATGTACTGTAAGTCTTAAGGTTTAAATTCAGCAGAGAAAGTGAGAAGCATTTAGTGCTGTGACTTTTTGCTACTTTCGCTATCACCAGCAAAGCTACTACGGCTACTACTAATACTACTACTACTATAACCACTACCAAACACTACTACTACTACTACAACCACTACCACCATTACTACTACTAAAACCACTACTACCACTACTACTACTAAAACCATTGCCACTACTACTACTACTAAAACCACTACCACTACTACTACTATTAAAACCACTACCACTACTACTAAAACCCCTACCACTACTAGTACTACTACTAAAACCACTACTACTACTAAAACCACTACAACTACCACTACTACTATTACTACTCCACCACCACCACCACAATGAGACATTTCACCCCTTACATTACTCTCGTTGTATCGCTCTCTAAAATGATATATGAAAGGAGAACAAGAGAATATATTATATAACACAGGTAAAAAGTTTATGGGCAATTGACTCCACATGGGTCATCAATTTACCTTATATTGATTTACCTGTATTCGGTAGAGTCGTCAATCTACTTGTCATCAAGCTACCCGTATAACGTATGGTCCTCAGTCTATCTGTATATAGTATGGTCATCAACCTGTCTGTATATTTTAGGGTCCTAAATCTACCTTATACTGTAGGGTCCTAAATCCATCTTATACTGTAGGGTCCTAAATCCATCTTATACTGTAGGGTCCTAAATCCACCTTATACTGTAGGTTCCTAAATCCACCTATACTGTAGGGTTCTCACTTTAACTGTTAACTGCACTAACAAAAAACGGCTCTTATGCATCCTTAGATCGGCACAACTTCAATTCTTTGAAACTTTCTTTGAAGTGTTTATTTCCCTCTCCATTCTTTCATTCTCCCTATCCCCTCCCGCGTGCTCTTTTTCCTTAATCTCTCTCTCGCTCTCTGTCTGTCTGTCTGTCTGTCTGTCTGTCTTCTTCTGTCTGTCTCTCTCTCTCTCTCTCTCTCTCTCTCTCTCTCTCTCTCTCTCTCTCTCTCTCTCCCCCCCTCTCTCTCTCTCTCTACATTTTAGAGTAGCTGCCTCGGGTACTCATTCAAGCATTCTGACTCCACTTCCATTTAAAGCTAACTTGTAACTTGTGCAAGAAACAATTCTAGGGATTCTTCGACTCATACATTCGGTATATTGTGAGATTATATCGGCGAAATTATAGCCATGGAATTGTAGTGTGGATATCTTATGATGTATGGATTACAGCGCCTGAGGGTATTGAAACTAATCAGTTTTAATCAATCTTATTGTTGGTGTTTATAGTTTATAGGGCCATTGACGGTTGAGGCCGTATCGAGACGTATGGTTAACCCTCTGAAGGAGAGGGTGGGTCTAATGCACTTAATCAAGAGCTCTTCGGTAGTATCAAGGCACCCCACCCCATCTGAGGGGTTTAGAACGGTCAGATGCTTGGATTGACTAAAGTTTGGGGATTAAAGCCAGCAAACCAATCTTGATCAAAGCAATGAAAGGTACCTTTTCTTCCTGGGATTAAACCTGATTACCTCCCATTTACCAGGCGTTGCATGAGTCCAATAATAATAATAATAATAATAATAATACTTGAAGCTGAAGGCAGAAAGTATCACAAATCATTCATTTAGACAGAAACGTTTAACTTAGCTTCGTCAACTTCTAATTCTCCAAGAATTAGAATTTGTTACATGCTGCCAAAACACAGGCACATGTTGTCTCAGGCGTATGGTTGATAATGAAACACAAGTACTCCAAAGAAGTACTAGGATAATTATGAAGTGTTGAATGATATAAAGAGATCACTAGAAATTGTTTCATATCATAGGATACTAATACTGACCAAGAATTTTGTAGTGTGCGGTAAAATCACGACAAACCGTACCAAAATGGACTCAGTGAGCCGAGCAGCGGAAATACTGTATAGCGTTTACAGAGGTATGTCTTTGAAGCATAGCGTTCTCCTGGTGATTGTTTGCTGTATTTGTTTTTTTTAGGCTATATATTACGTGAGGGCCATTAAGGCAGCTTACCTTACAACACCAGTTAAGGATTCTTTAATATTTCCGTGGAGACTAAAGTAAACTATTAGTGAATATTCATTGAGAGATATATAGCTCTCGGTGTGTATAACCCTGTCATCCTGAACCCACGTAACAACGAGGCGTTCACACAACAGTTTTCACCACTCTTTATACTGTCCATCAAGGGAATCCCTCTGTGGTTGTGGCAAACGACTCGACTCAACACACTCTATTGTCATTCTGTCGTTTGAAACTTTCACGTCCAGGGAAAAAAATACTGGGCAAATTCCGCAATAGTTTTGGCACACTAAAAATGTCAACCTCTTTCAGAGAACAAACGTTTAATTGCGACGTTTCATCTCCATAATGAGTCGATCCGAAACATCTGAATGGGTTTTAGTGCAGTATAGAAACACACTTCTTTAGGTTCGTGCTCTCTTTACCATGGGAAGTAAGAGCAACGTATAAATATATGCATGTATGTCCTGCGTGTCCTCTTGTTTACCACGAAACATTTGTTTTCGATGTTAGTGACACGAATATTTATTTGTTTTATTCTGACATATCTGCACTAATTTAATTCACGCACACTTAGCATGTTTTACTTAAGTGGCCATTGTTGTCTGTATGTATGTTGCTTTAAAACAGACCTGGAGCATTAGACAAAAATAATTACAAAGGTTATGGCGTAGAGAGTTTCTTCCATTTTCGCGATTGGGAAGCGAAGATTGTTTAAACTAGAAAGACAATGATGGAAGGAGAGAGAGAGAGAGGGGGGGGGGGTAGGAACAAATGGGAAAGTGAAGGGAAGAAAGGAGGGATGGGGAGAGTTGTAATGAGAAAGATCATGTGACGCAATATGCTACAAACTTTGGCTAGTTTTTCATTCTGTAATGAAATCCAATTCTAATTTCTCAGTATTTTTACCTATTTTATTAGCGAGACAAAAGTTATATCTTCAAGACGAAGGTAAACACCTGGAACGAGCATGTATGAAAATACAATATACACAAAACAGACGGAAAGATTTTTTTTTTACGTTACGCATTTCAGTTGTAACAACAAGTCTGTGCAAGTTGTGAATGGTCCAAGACGGACCGAAACGTCGTCATAGACTTTTCCTTCTCCTATGTGAGGATTATTTGTGTAACATTGTGCTTAAATGACGTGGAAACCGCGTTAAATTAAAATGACAGGCTTTATATTGTTACCTCATCTCTTCTTTTTCAACATCATCTAGTGTCTGTCTCTCGTTCTCTGCCCCAATAAAAAAAATCCTACAAAATAGCTTGGCGAATTTCCCTTCAAAATTTTCTCAAAGGATTTCTTAACAATAAATCACATTACTCGTGTGTATATGATGTGTGTGATGTTGCTTTGGTTGCTTAATGTGTTTATAAACAAGCTTATGAGATATGAATGGTTGGAGAGATAGGCGGACATAAAGGATGACAAATATGATAATACACTGCCAGCTTTCAATGTTGCTGTTTGATGATGGTGCTCTGTTGAAGGAACATTTCGTTGGAGAAGCTGCATGTGATGGTGGTGAGGGGGGAGATGGGGGATTTCAGAAGGCTGTGTAAAAGAAAGAGCAGAAATAAAGGACCCCCTCCCCCCCCAAACAAAAAATGGATGTCGTGTGTTATGCAGGCTACTTACTGCCTTTTTGTGAAAAAAACTGTATTATAAAATAATGTGTCTGTAGGTAGACTCCAGGTAGGTGGAGGTACTTGAGAATGGAAGGAAAGAAGAGATAAATCTTTTTCTTTTTTTTAGGGAAAGAAAGACCTTGGAGTTTTAAGGAATCTGTGCAAAGAAAAATGTTTTCCAAAGTCTGCAACACTGGGAATGTATCGTAGTATTGCTGATTCTTTTAAGTATGAAGCAATTATTTTTGTGTTGCTGCAGGGAGGTTATAAGTGAATTTGTAATTTCACAGGTAAATTCAAAAATACATTAAGGAAGGAGGAATTTCATTTTACTACACATCACCCACAGTGTGGCTTTATCACCCACAGTGTGGCTTTATCACCCACAGTGTGGCTTTATCACCCACAGTGTGGCTTTATCACCCACAGTGTGGCTTTATCACCCACAGTGTGGCTTTATCACCCACAGTGTGGCTTTATCACCCACAGTGTGGCTTTATCACCCACAGTGTGGCTTTATCACCCACAGTGTGGCTTTATTATAGTCAGTGGGTTATATCAAGTACAAAGAAACTTACAGATATTGTCTTGTGTGTACAGTTCAGAACATTTATTAAAAATAACGTTTCGCCACGAGTGGCATAATGAGTTCTTCCCAATTACTACTACTACTATTACTACTACTGCTACTATCACTACTACTACTACTACTACTACTACTACTATTACTACTACTACTACTACTACTACTACTACTACTACTACTACTATTGCTACTACTGCTATTACTACTACTACTATTGCTTCTTTTGCTACTACTACTACTATGTTACTATTACTACTACTATATGCAATTACTACTACTACTACTACTGCTGCTGCTGCTGCTGCTGCTGCTGCTGTTGCTATTGTTACTACTACTAGTACTGCTGCTGCTACTGTTGCTACTACTTCTGCTGCTTCTACTACTATTACTGCTGCTGCTGCTGCTACTACTATTACTATTGCTACTATTATTACTACTATTACTTCTACTGCTACTAATAATAATCTTTACACCTTTCTCTTTTTCCCTTCTTATACCTTCTCTTCTTGATTCTCTTTCTGCGAGTCTCTTACTACTTCCCCTCTCCTTACTTGTACCTCTCCCTTTTCTCTTTTCGCTTCCCTCCCTCCATCTCCTCCCATTTACTTGTCTCTTTTCCTACCTTCTCTTTTCAGTTTCCCTTTCTCTCGTTACCTCCTTTCCAGCCTCTTTTTCCTCTTCTTTTTTTATTCTTCCTCATTCTCTCCCTCTCTTGTTCCTGTTAGTCTTTCTCCTTTCATTGTTTCTCTCTCCTTTTTTCATTCTCTCTCCCTCTTTCTTCTCTCCCTCCTCTCATTCTTCTCTCTCCTCTCATCTTCTCTACTCTTTCCTCTTCCTCCTCTCCCTCCTTTCTTCCTTCTCTTCCTACCTCCTTTAATCACATGAACCTCAATTACATTGTTAATTCTCTAGATCCCTTGAGTTATATTTACCATCCTTAAAATGAAGTGATTAAGAGAGGCTCTGCGGCCTCGAGGGCACCGTTTTCCTCCTCTCCTTCCCCATTTTCCTTTGGGTCTCCCTAATTCCTTCCTTTTCCATTCTTCCTTCTCTTTTTCTTACACAGGCTTCGACAATGTCAGGTTAAGGATCCCTAACTTTATTGACAAGCTATTGACAAGTTAAGTATTCCTAACTTTATTGACAAGCTAAGAGCTGTTACCTACATCAGATCATTTGAAAGCATTTTTATTGTTATGGAACATACAAGTAGGGAACAGGATGAAGTTGGAGCCATCTGTGGGCCAGCATTTTCATTTAATCTACTGTCTTTATCTCGTTGATATATGCTGTACGAATGTGTTTCAGAATCAAGTCATCCTGGGGATAAATAATCTCAGATGAAGTGATGTTCTTGAGAAGGTTACAGCCAGAGTGAAGCTGCTGCTTGCTGCCCGTCTTGTGGTACAGAAGCTTGCTTCTCGCTGTCCTCGAAGTGGAGCCAAGTGTGGTACTTTGACAATGTTGGCCTTGTACATAACAATAAGGCCGCCCACATCCCTCCTGTGTTGAAGGCTCTGCTGAAATGACAGATCTATCCATGATGGGTCCAGGCGAGAGATGAGACGTTTTGCTATGTAAGTAAGTTTATTCAGGTATACACAAATACATTTACATAGATTATCATACATAGCAGCATATGTGTAGAGAACCTAGGATAACCCAAAAAGTCAGACAGAGTGACTTATTTCCATTGGGGTCCTTCTCTACTCTGTCAAGCAGGCGCAGATGAGAGGGCGGGCACGCAAACCAAGAAAGTGGAGCATACTCAAGGTGTGAGCGCACTTGTGCCTCATACGTCGAAGTGCTGTAAACTTCCTGGCTGCCTTGTTTGCAAGATTTACAATGTGGTTCTTCATTGTCCGTTTGGAGTCAAATTTCACCCCAAGGATATCAATTTCTTTCCCAGGTACCAACACTCTCACATTGTTACTTACTACTGCACCGGCATTATCATCATGGTGCCTAAGGACCATCATTTGTGTTTTCTCAGGTGCAAATGTTACCTGCCATCGGTTTCCCCCAACTGATATAGTTCTTATCTGGTGATTGATGTAGCTTAGAGCAACTGGCTTTTCTTCTCTTGGATAAGTAAATGTCAGAGTACAGTCGTCTGCATATTCATGGGATTCTGGGATGAGATGAAGAAGGTCATTGAAGTAGACATTCCATAACAATTTCCCAAACACACCTCCTTGTGGAACACTTGCCCCAACATGATGTATTGCTGATTCTGTTCCATTGAGAACTACCCTGAGAGATCTACCATGAAGGTAATCACTGAGGAGCCATAGTGTAGAGCCTGCGATTCCAGTGCTTGCAGTTTTGCCAAGAGGCCCTGGTGCCACACTCGGTCGAAAGCACCAGCAGTGTCCAGTGCTACCACACAGCTGACTTTGGATTCGTCCAGTTACTGGTGCCATTCAGTGGAGAGGTTTAACAACAGATCAGTAGCAGACAAACCTTTCCTGAAGCCATATTGACGGTCACAAAGTAGTGAGTGGTAGTAAGAAAACTCTGTCATTTGTCTTGAGATTATTGTCTCGAGGATCTTGCCAGTGATTAACAGGAGTGACACTGGTCTGTAGTTGCTGATTTCTTCTCTGCTCTTCTTTTTGTGAACAGGGACTACATTTGCCTCTTTCCACGGAGAAGGCCATTTTACTAGGCAGTGCTGAAAGAGGCGAGTTAGAGGTGCTGCTACCTGGTCTGCACATCTCAACAATCTTGGGCTCAACTTGTCTGGGCTCACAGCCTTTTCTTGGTCAAGCGATTTAAGAAGATGCACCTCCTCCTGCCTTATTGTCACCAATAACAGTACTGACACAGTTCTTGCAGCTAGCTAAGGAGGATCCCTTGCTGGATCAGGAACTTGCATTTTGGTAGTCTCTGTCTCTGTCTCTCTCTGTCTGTCTCTCTCTCTCTCTCTCTCTCTCGGAAGGCATAATTAGTAATAATTCAACAGATATTATTACCAGCAAGAGCTACAGAGTTCCTGGGGAATGGGAAGAAATTAAAGTTGATCCAGAGTGTAGCTCATATATTTTTAATCAAGAGCCCTTCACCAGCCTCAAGTCAAATTTTTTGAAGGATCAACCTGTAATAAAAGAACGAGCAAAATACAATAATAATTTCTCTCTCTTTACGTATAATGTACAGCAAATGATATTTTTAAACTCTCTAAGGTGTTATATATATATATATATATATATATATATATATATATATATTATATATATATATATATATAGTATATATGTATATTATATATATATATATATATGTGTGTGTGTGTGTGTAACACTACTTCGGTACACGTAAAGCTAAAAGGCAAATTTATATTTTGTGTCTGCATCCACGAGTTTAAAATAAAATTTATGGGTTGTGTTGCTGGCAGCACTATTTTAAAACAGTGCCAACTTTAGTGCCTCGTTTAGTGGCACTTGTTTCAGCACAGCATTGGTGTATACCTTTAGAGCCCTACTATGTGGCATCCTTGACATAAATTATTTTTTTTAACGAAACTGAGTGTTATTGAGCATAATAATAGAGGCTCGAGCCTCAGTTTGGTAATCGTGGCACAGACTCGCTGCTCTTACAGCCAAGATTCTTGCAAGTGTTATGGTTATATTCCTCAAATACGCCGCCATATGTGTCTTTATTTTAAGGATTTAAGCCGTTTTCTCAATGTTGGATTACGTGAGTGCGGTAGGCAAGAGGGGGGAGGTCAAGCTAGGTTGGATAGGCTAATTACAGATCTTTGTTAACAGAAAATTAACCTTCTTGTAATGTTCTTAAATTAACCTAAATTAATCGATTCTCTCAGAAAGTAACACAAATACCCACGGAAATACCTTACTGGGATGTATTATATTACCGCTTGTGGGAAAACATGAAGAAATCCCTACATTGTGGCTTAGTGTGTTAATAAGATACAATTTGCAGTTTATGGTATTTTACTGAGGCGACCTTTCGCCCACCAGTGTCTTGATAAAGTCCCTGGTGGACGAAACGTCTTCTCAGTAAAATTCCATCCACCACATATTGTTTCTTATTACTACGTTTCTCATGTTCATTTTACTGTTAATAAAGATTCTGGCTTAGGGAGCATGCTTCTGAAACGACGGTTCTAAATTAAACTTAATAACTTAAGTTCCGTAAGGCGGGTGACATGTTGCATAGCTGTTGGTGAAGATTAGTCTATTATTATTATTCTTATTATTATTATTATTATTATTATTATTATTATTATTATTATTATTATTATTATTATTATTATTATTATTATTATTATATTATTTTTTTTTATTAACACATCGGCCGATTCCCACCAAGGCAGGGTGGCCCGGAAAAGAAAAACTTTCATCATCATTCACTCCATCACTGTCTTGCCAGAAGGGTGCTTTACACTACAGTTATAAAACTGCAACATTTACACCCCTCCTTCAGAGTGCCGGCACTGTACTTCCCATCTCCAGAACTCAAGTCCGGCCTGCCGGTTTCCCTGAATCCCTTCATAAATGTTACTTTGCTCACACTCCAACAGCACGTCAAGTATTAAAAACCATATGCCTCCATTCACTCCTATCAAATACGCTCACACATGCTTGCTGGAAATCCAAGCCCCTCGCACACAAAACTTCCTTTACCCTCCCTCCAACCTTTCCTAGGCCGACCCCTACCCCGCCTTCCCTCCACTACAGATTTATACACTCTCGAAGTCACTCTGTCTCGTTCCATTCTCTCTACATGTCCAAACCACCTCAACAACCCCTCCTCAGCTCTCTGGACAATCGTTTTGGTAATCCCGCACCTCCTCCTAATTTCCAAACTCCGAATTCTCTGCATTATATTCACACCACACATTGACCTCAGACATGACATCTCCACTGCCTCCAGCCTTCTCCTCGTTGCAACATTCATCACCCATGCTTCACACCCATATAAGAGCGTTGGTATAACTATACTCTCATACATTCCCTCTTTACTTCCATGGACAAGGTTCTTTGTCTCCACAGACTCCGAAGTGCTCCACTCACCCTTTTCCCCTCATCAATTCTATGATTCACCTCATCCTTCATAGACCCATCCGCCGACATGTCCACTCCCAAATATCTGAATACATTCACCTCCTCCATACTCTCTCCCTCCAATCTGATATCCAATCTTTCGTCACCTATTCTTTTTGTTATCCTCATCACCTTACTCTTTCCTATATTCACTTTCAATTTTCTTCTTTACACACCCTACCAAATTCATCCACCAACCTCTGCAGCTTCTCTTCAGAATCTCCCAAAAGCACAGTGTCATCAGCAAAAAGCAACTGTGACAACTCCCACTTTGTATTTGCTTCTTTATCTTTTAGCCCAACACCTCTTGCCAAGACCCTCGCATTCACTTCTCTTACAACCCCATCTATAAATATATTGAACAACCACGGTGACATCACACATCCTTGTCTAAGGCCCACTTTTACTGGGAAATAGTCCCCTTCCTCCTACACACTCTAACCTGAGCCTCACTATCCTCATAAAAACTCTTCACTGCTTTCAGTAACCTTCCTCCTATTCCATACACCTGCAACATCTGCCACATTGCCCCCTATCTACCCTATCATACGCCTTTTCCAAATCCATAAATGCCACAAAAACATCTTTACCCTTATCCAAATACTGTTCACCTATATGTTTCACTGTAAACACTTGGTCTACACACCCCTACCTTTCCTAAAGCCCCTTGTTCATCTGCTATCCTGCTTTCTTTTTTACTCTTAATTCTTTCAATAATAACTCTACCATACACTTTACCAGGTACACTCAACAGACTTATTCCCCTATAATTTTGCACTCTTTTGTCCCCTTTGCCTTTATACAAAGGAACAATACACGCTCTCTGCCAATCCCTAGGTACCTTACCCTCTTCCATACATTTATTAAATAATAGCACCAACCACTCCAAAATTATATCCCCACCTGCTTTTAACATTTCTATCTTTATCCCATCAATCCCAGCTGCCTTACCCCTTTCATTCTACCCACTGCCTCACGAACTTCCCCTACACCCACAACTGGCTCTTCCACACTCCTACAAGATGTTATTCCTCCTTGCCCTACACACGAAATCACAGCTTCCCTGTCTTCATCAACATTTAACAAATCCTCAAAATATTCTCTCCATCTTCCCGATACCTCTAACTCTCCATTTAATAACTCTCCTCTCTATTTTTAACTGTCAAATCCATTTGTTCTCTAGGCTTCCTCAACTTATTAATCTCATTCCAAAACTTTTTCTTATTTTCAACAAAATTTGCTGATAACATCTCACCCACTCTCTCATCTGCTCTCTTTTACATTGCTTCACCACTCTTTTAACCTCTCTTTTCTCTCCATATACTCTTCCCTCCTTGCATCACTTCTACTTTGTAAAAACCTCTCATATGCTAACTTTTCTCCCTTACTACTCTCTTTACATCATCATTCCACCAATCCTCCTCTTCCCTCCCGCACCCACTCGCCTGTAACCACAAACTTCTGCTGAACACTCTAACACTACATTTTTAAATCTACCCCATACATTTTCGACCCCATTGCCTACACTCTACTAGCCCATCTATCCTCCAATAGTTGTTTATATCTTACCCTAACTGCCTCCTCTTTTAGTTTATAAACCTTCACCTCTCTTTTACTTACTGATTCTATTTTCCTTGTATCCCATCTACCTTTACTCCCACTGTAGCTATAACTAAAAAGTGATCTGATATATCTGTAGCCCTCTATAAACATGTACATCCTGAAGTCTACTCAACAGTCTTTTATCTACCAATACATAGTCCAACAAACTACTGTCATTACGGCCCTACATCATATCTTGTATACTTATTTATCCTCTTTTTCTTAAAATATGTATTACCTATAACTAAACCCCTTTCTATACAAAGTTCAATCAAAGGGCTCCCATTATCATTAAATTATTAAATACCTTGATGGAACTTTTCAGTGAAGACTCCTATGAGGACACGCAGATTTAAAAATACAGTTTATTGAAAATGTAAATCTGTTAATTTAAAGAGAAATAAAAAGTGGCTCTCCTGGATGTAACATGTCAAAAAATATGTAGAAAAATGAGTATATGAAAAATAAATCGACAGAAAGCTTGAGGGTTATGCAAACTGCAAAAAAAAAAAAAAAAAAAAAGATTATAGCGAAAACCACAGAAATATAAAAGAGTGAATTCCAACGAAATATTTGTTCACAAAACAAAATCATCCAAATTTTTTTTAATACCTAAGAAACAAGACTTTTTTATTTAGTTCACTTTTGCTACCTCAAATAATGATTGTAGGTCCCCTGATGAATGTTGATTGTAGGTTTCCTGATGAATGATGACTGTAAGTCCCCTGATGAATGATGACTGTAAGTCCTCTGATGAATGATGACTGTAGGTCCCCAGAAGAATGATGACTATAGGTCCCCTAGTGAACAATAACTGTAACAGGTCTCGTAGCAATAAGAAAATTAAATTAAATCGATAATGTATTGAGAGTAATTATGACTACACACTATATAAACTTTCTCAATACAACGAAACACACACACACACACACACACGCACACTCCTGGCCTCGGGGCCAGGAGCTTTGAATCGACCTCTGCAACCACAATTAGGTGAGTACACACATACACTTAAATGAGCACATATATACGAGAATTTACACTCAATAGAGCAGAAGGGAGAGGAAACAAAGAAATAAAGGGAGGATTAAAATACTTTTACGGCACATATACCCTGAAGGGTTCAAATATCAAATACAATCATTTACAAACTTTCTAACACAAGTGAGGTTAGAGATGGAGTAATCTAAAAAAAAAAATATCGAAATCTTCTCTATGACTTTGAATGGCTGCTGCTTCTTCAATCGTTTATTAAAATTTACGACTCGTATCCATACAGATGCAGTACTTTGTTGTTATTTTTATAAAATTCTTTGATATATCGTACGTAATACTTATGCACCCGATATGTGCAAGAAGGTGAATATATATATATATATATATATATATATATATATATATATATATATATATATATATATATATATATATATATATATATATTATGAAAATATTGCAAACTAAGTGAAACAGGATGCAAAACAAGCACGGGGAGTAGAATTATAGCTTTAGGCCTTTCGCGTTGCAATCAACACATCATCAGGAGCTTCCAAACTTGCAGAAAAGAGGAGGATGCCCAAGTAAATACGATCCCAAAGGACGTCTTCACTATATGCATATGTACACATATGTAATTTATGTACGAATAAAAAAATAAAAAACGGTTATCAAAAATAAAAGGGGATAGTGACTTAGAGATCCACAACTAACCCACAAACTGGAAACGCAGAGTGGACGGCGTTTTAATCCGCCCTGAACTATTGCAAAGTCGGAAGTCAGGAAGAAAAGGATAGACAGCTAGATATCAAGATATCAGTGTGAGAGAAGGAGACAACAAAGGTCAGTTTCAGGGCACGTGTGTTGTGAAGATTAAAGCGTTTAATAATATTGTGGGAGAAGCAAACATCTGGGGATACTAAGCTGGTGTTGAGGTTTGTATTGGGAATGTTGAGTGTAAGAGACGATTTAATAAGACGGTATTTGTGAAGGCTCGAAGATAAAAAAAATATATTTTATAAACATCAGAAATAATGAATAAATTAAGTGTAATAAACACTTGTGAATGTTCAATAATAACAAACATGGAGACAGAAACTCAGGATTGACCTGTATATTTCGTCAAGTTTCTGTCTCCATGTGGGTTGTTACCAGCATCACAAATAATAGTAACAACGACGCGTCGTACTTGCACAATCCTCGTCTCCAATTACATAACTTATGAAAAACTAGAGAAAGAGCAGAGAAGCGCAGTTAAATTCTTACCATCATTAAGAAATAAATCCAATGAAGGAAGGCTCATAGAACTAACTTGTTTTATCTAAGGAAGTTTGAGGCACTAGATGTTATCCAACCCTTTGAGACACTGAATAGTTTGTACTCGAACGAGAAGTTTAGCGAAGTAATAAAGGATCAGGCAACGTAAAATAACGGTATAAAATTCAGGAAAATTAGATGCATTAAGAAGTTGGATCCGAAGCACAGAGTGTTACTCAGTGGTTCCTGTCTGTGTCTACATTGTTAATTTAAGATTTGCACTGCAGTTACAATACGAAGGACTAAGATGCCTAGTCGCATAAAATAGAAAAAGAGGTCAAAAATTTGTTTTATGCCTTATGTTTTGCTGGTGCATTTTTACTCTATGAAGTTTGTCTGCCTGAGGCACCTCTGTTTTCTCCACAGTAATACAGACTGTGTATATATTTTAAAATAGTCAGCAGGTCATGGTAGGTTACTGTGATATTGTGAAGATTTTCTGGTATAAAATTTAACGGGACTTACACTACATCTTTCTTTAGTCATGAAACATTACGGTAGATTTTCTGTTCGTGAAAAAATCTAAGTCGTCTTCAAACTCTGTCTATCTGTCTCTCGCTCTCCTACTAGAATATTGCCTTGGGAACAGTTAGCCAACGTAGGGGTGTATTTTGCAGCGGGTGTGGTTCACACGTGTCTCCATGCAGCAACAGGTGTGTGGGGGTCACACGTGTCTCCATGTAGCAGCAGGTGTGTAGGTCACACGTGTCTCCATGCAGCAACAGGTGTGTGTGTGTGTATGTATGTATGGGTATCACATGTGCTGCATGAGGGACATTGGTTCAGCCTTACCTCCTACACCATAACAGCTTTAATCTCCACCACTCATGGCATGCTTCTTATATCACAGCCATTATCTCCCTCCCATCACCAACCCCATCACCACCACCATCACCACTATCACTACCTCCATCACTACTATCACTACCACCATCACTACTATCACTACCACCATCACCACTACCACCACTATCACCACCACTCCCAGTACTATTACTACTGCTTCTACTATTACCACTAGTAATGCTACAATTACAGCTACTACTACTATTACGACGACCATCACCAGCACCTCTATCATCACCACTAATGCGCCTAATTTCCCTCCTGCTATCCTTTCTCAATACCTCCATCACCACTACCAACACTTCTGACACTATTATCATCACTACCACTATATCCACCACCCTTCCCTCATGACCAACACTACTACCACCTCCCCTGCCATCATCACCACCACCATAAACACCACTACCTCTCGCATCACCACCACTCCTAACACCCATACTATTTTCACAGCCCCTATTCCACTCCTTCCATAACCACCAATAATATCGTCACTACCACAATCACCACCGACTTCACATACCTACCACCATTACCCTCACCACACCGACGTCACATATCTACCACCATCACCCTCACCACCACGATCATCTCCTTCGTCATCTACCCTACCTCCACCATTTAACAATCCATCTATCAGACAACAATATCCCCTGTGTCTAGTCTTTCCCCATCCCATGCTCCCTGATTGAGGATTTGATCGGGCTGTCGAAAGGGAAAGGAAAGGAATTAGTTTTTCATCTCTGGAATGGAAGGTGGGTCGATCCCTGAGTGCTGCTACTCTGCTGGAATAATTCTATATATATTAATGTAGAGGTGATTTTCTATTGTATTTACCTGTGAACCTCAATGGTTTAATATTTCGTTATGTAGCTTTTAGATGGTACAAAATTATTAATTTTTACATTAACATAAATTAATAAAAATATATCTTTAAACGTATTAGAGAAATTTTTAGAAAGGACTTAATTTTAAATGAGTTCTTGCTAATTGACCAGTTTTACCTATTCGGCATGACATATATATATATATATATATATATATATATATATATATATATATATATATATATATATATATATTTGTGGGGGTGGAGTGGATATAGAGTGGTAGGTAAAAATTTATGTGATCAAAGTGGAAGAGGAAGGAAAGAATTAGAGTAAGAATGTGTGATGGAAGAGAGATATTTAAGAAAGTGAGGGAAGATGGGGGAAACTGAAAAGAGGAAAAATGAGGTAAGAGAATAGGAGAGAAGAAATTAAGTAAGGGAAGAGGCGTGTTTAAGAAAATAATGTAAAAGATACAGATAAGACAGAGAGTGAGGGAATAAGAAAAAAGTAAGAAAAGAGTGAGGGGAGAAGGTGTGTAAGAGTGAGGGGAGAAGGTGGGTAAGACTGAGCAGGAGAGGGTAGATTAGACTGAGGGGTACAGGGTGGTTAAGAAGTTAAAAAGTGAGGGGAGAGGGGAGATAAGAGGTGCGAGAAAAGGCTAGGTAAGAGGTGAGAAAGTGAAGGAAAAGAATGAATGGGTAAGAGGTGAGTGAGAGGAGAGGCTTAGTAAGAGGGGAAAGAGTGAGAGGAGAGGCAGAATAAGAGGGGAAAGAGTGAGAGGAGAGGCAGAATAAGAGGAGAAAGAGTGAGAGGAGAGGCAGAATAAGATGGGAAAGAGTGAGAGGAGAGGCAGAATAAGATGGGAAAGAGTGAGAGGAGAGGCAGAATAAGAGGGGAAAGAGTGAGAGGAGAGGCAGAATAAGAGGGGAAAGAGTGAGAGGAGAGGCAGAATAAGAGGGGAAAGAGTGAGAGGAGAGGCGGAATAAGAGGGGAAAGAGTGAGAGGAGAGGCAGAATAAGAGGAGAAAGAGTGAGAGGAGAGGCAGAATAAGATGGGAAAGAGTGAGAGGAGAGGCAGAATAAGATGGGAAAGAGTGAGAGGAGAGGCAGAATAAGAGGGGAAAGAGTGAGAGGAGAGGCAGAATAAGAGGGGAAAGAGTGAGAGGAGAGGCAGAATAAGAGGGGAAAGAGTGAGAGGAGAGGCAAAATAAGAGGGGAAAGAGTGAGAGGAGAGGCAGAATAAGAGGAGAAAGAGTGAGAGGAGAGGCAGAATAAGATGGGAAAGAGTGAGAGGAGAGGCGGAATAAGAGGGGAAAGAGTGAGAGGAGAGGCAGAATAAGAGGGGAAAGAGTGAGAGGAGAGGCAGAATAAGAGGAGAAAGAGTGAGAGGAGAGGCAGAATAAGAGGGGAAAGAGTGAGAGGAAGGCAGAATAAGAGGGGAAAGAGTGAGAGGAGAGGCATAATAAGAGGGGAAAGAGTGAGAGGAGAGGCAGAATAAGAGGGGAAAGAGTGAGAGGAGAGGCAGAATAAGAGGGAAAGAGTGAGAGGAGAGGCAGAATAAGAGGAGAAAGAGTGAGAGGAGAGGCAGAATAAGATGGGAAAGAGTGAGAGGAGAGGCAGAATAAGAGGGGAAAGAGTGAGAGGAGAGGCAGAATAAGAGGGGAAAGAGTGAGAGGAGAGGCAGAATAAGAGGGGAAAGAGTGAGAGGAGAGGCAGAATAAGAGGGGAAAGAGTGAGAGTAGAGGCAGAATAAGAGGAGAAAGAGTGAGAGGAGAGGCAGAATAAGATGGGAAAGAGTGAGAGGAGAGGCAGAATAAGAGGAGAAAGAGTGAGAGGAGAGGCAGAATAAGAGGGGAAAGAGTGAGAGGAGAGGCAGAATGAGAGGAGAAAGAGTGAGAGGAGAGGCAGAATAAGAGGGGAAAGAGTGAGAGGAGAGGCAGAATAAGAGGGGAAAGAGTGAGAGGAGAGGCAGAATAAGAGGAGAAAGAGTGAGAGGAGAGGCAGAATAAGATGGGAAAGAGTGAGAGGAGAGGCAGAATAAGAGGGGAAAGAGTGAGAGGAGAGGCAGAATAAGAGGGAAAGAGTGAGAGGAGAGGCAGAATAAGAGGAGAAAGAGTGAGAGGAGAGGCAGAATAAGAGGGGAAAGAGTGAGAGGAGAGGCAGAATAAGAGGGGAAAGAGTGAGAGGAGAGGCAGAATAAGAGGGGAAAGAGTGAGAGGAGAGGCAGAATAAGAGGAGAAAGAGTGAGAGGAGAGGCAGAATAAGATGGGAAAGAGTGAGAGGAGAGGCAGAATAAGAGGGGAAAGAGTGAGAGGAGAGGCAGAATAAGAGGGGAAAGAGTGAGAGGAGAGGCAGAATAAGAGGGGAAAGAGTGAGAGGAGAGGCAGAATAAGAGGAGAAAGAGTGAGAGGAGAGGCTTAGTAAGAGGGGAAAGAGTGAGAGGAGAGGCAGAATAAGATGGGAAAGAGTGAGAGGAGAGGCAGAATAAGAGGAGAAAGAGTGAGAGGAGAGGCTTAGTAAGAGGGGAAAGAGTGAGAGGAGAGGCAGAATAAGATGGGAAAGAGTGAGAGGAGAGGCAGAATAAGAGGAGAAAGAGTGAGAGGAGAGGCTTAGTAAGAGGGGAAAGAGTGAGAGGAGAGGCAGAATAAGATGGGAAAGAGTGAGAGGAGAGGCAGAATAAGAGGAGAAAGAGTGAGAGGAGAGGCTTAGTAAGAGGGGAAAGAGTGAGAGGAGAGGCAGAATAAGATGGGAAAGAGTGAGAGGAGAGGCAGAGTGAGAGGAGAGGCAGAGTGAGAGGAGAGGCAGAGTGAGAGGAGAGGCAGAGTGAGAGGAGAGGCAGAGTGAGAGGAGAGGCAGAGTGAGAGGAGAGGCAGAGTGAGAGGAGAGAGATATAAGGCCGTGGTCAGGGATTGAATGGATCCATCTTTTCGCTATACTCGAGACACACACACACACACACACACACACACACACACACACACACACACACACACAACACACACACACACACACACACACACACACACACACACACACACACACACATGCAACACCAGTTTGGAACCTACACCTAGCCAAGCACATACGGAAATTAGAGAAAGTGCAAAGGTTTGCAACAAGACTAGTCCCGGAGCTAAGGGGTATGTTCTACGAGGAGAGGTTAAGGGAAATTGGCCTGACGACACTGGAGAACAGGAGAGATAGAGAGGATATGATAACGACATAAAATACTGAGAGGAATTGACAAGGTGGACAGAGACAGGATGTTCCAGAGATGGGACACAGCAACAAGGGGTCACAACTGGAAGTCGAAGACTCAGCTGAATCACAGGAATGTTAGGAAGTAGTTTTTCAGTCACAGAGTTGTCAGGAAGTGGAATAGTCTGGGAAGTGATGTAGTGGAGGCAAGATCCATACATAGATTTAAGAAGAGGTATGATAAAAGCTCATGGAGCAGGAAGAGTGCCCTAGTAGCGACCAGTGAAGAGGCGGGGCCAGGAGCTATGACTCGACCCCTGCAACCACAACTAGGTGAGTACACACACAACAATGGAGAGAGAGTGGAAGGCTTGACCAAAAGAATCTCGCTGATAACTCATCATTATTGTGCTTCCACACAATCGTATTTCCCTTCCCAGGTAATCAATCCCTCGTGGAATCAATCCCTCGTGGAATCAATCCCTCCATCTATTAATCCCTCGTATAATCGGTGCCGCTACTTTATTAATTCCTCCTCCTCTTGTGGTCCATCATCTCACATACTGAACTAAGCGTCTGCCACAAACGCCATTCCTCCTCTTCCTTCTGTTGGTCTCTCTTCCAGGGAGGCGCCTTCATGCTGGCCAAGGTCTCTCTATTAAAGGTATTGCAACCACTCTTCCCTTCCTCTTAAACCAAAATTTCTCCTGTTTTCAAGGAGCTGGATGACCTCTATGTGCTTAGCCATTTGTTAATTCTCAGGGGAAGAGATAAATTCATTATAATGTTGACCTTTATTGGCAACGTTTGGCGCAGGTAGTAGGCTTTAACCTAGTGACATATTGTAAGTACTCTTAAAAAATACATTTTTTTTTAATCCTGTGTTTTATTAGTCTTAATACCAAGAAAATTCACGAATTCTAAAATCTTTCTCATTTTTTTTAATAAACTATTGACATGGAATTTATTAATCTTCTGAACATTGTCGATATACTCTAAAAATTTACGTATATTTTAGGGTGATGTGAGCGCATATTTTTTTTTTCCAGCAGCAAACTTGAGCAGCGTCTCGCCCAGAGAACTTCACAAGTTCGCGGAAATTTAGTGGGTTTTTTTTCCCCTGGGGAAAATATAGAAGAATCTTTTACCCCCGATAAATTTTTAATAATTTTGACCCTAATGTATGCACACACATACATATACACATACACACACTAAAACACACACACACATACACATATACATACACACACATACACATACACAAACATACACACACAAACATACACACACAAACATACACACACACACACACACACTGTCTCATATATAACTTAGGTTAGTTTAACCTGTGTTAGTTTGATTTAACATCAGTGAAACCTAATCTCAACAACTGATGTGATCATTACACTTCCTTAATGTTAGTGAGCGGCTCTTGATTCAAGTACATGGAGCTACCCTTCCCTCCCTGGAATCAAACCTGATTCCCTCGCCCCCAGTGGGTTCATCGCTTCGCTTTGAATGTTAATAAAAAAAAAAATACAATAATCGCTATTTATTTCTCAGGATGTGGAGTTCTTCCGCGAACCTGTGCGTGTTGCTTCTTGTGGGCGTGACCACGCCCATCACTCACGCCCATGACCCATCTCTGACCACTCCTATCACTCACGCCCACGCCTCGACTGAGTCGCCCACACAACCCGGCAACGCCCATCTCAATCACGTGAGTTGATGCAATTGACCCTTGGTAACATTTTGTTTGTATTTTTATATATTACTATTTAAAGCTTCCGTCAAGAATAGTTGAGTATAAGTGCAAGTGTATGTACCTAAACAACCACAGGTGTTGGTGCAGCTGTTGGTACAAGAACACGTGTACGTATAGGTACAAGAGTAGATACAGGTGTATTTACGTACAATCACATGTGTAAGAATAGGTACATGCACATGTGCAAGGATACAAAGACACAATTCCAATGGCACATATAAGCACAGGCATAACACCGAACAGACAAAGTTGTTACCGTTGTTATGGGCCCATTTCAGAAAACTCAACAGATTCTGCAAGTTTCCTCTGAACCAACAGATAATGGTCTCTGTTGGAAACGGAAGTACCCTTGCGATTTTTATCTCTACTATCAATGTGGAGCTGGTATCAGCAGCAGTGATCTCAGATCAACACTCTGATCACAATCTCATTGAAGTTCTCTTTCTGAAGATTTTTACCTTTGTGCTGGTAAAGAAATCTTGATCCGAGAAATTTGAATTATCCTTCCTTTCCTAGGATCAAACCTGATTGTCTTCCATTATGCAGGTGCTGTCTTGACTAGGGTGCTCCTCACCAACTCCAAGGCTGTATATATTTCTTCACATTGTGACTTTGTATTGATAAAGCCACTGGCTGGCGAAACATCTGCAAATAAAGATACGCACACATGTGTCTTAATACCTCATCTTGACGATATTGTATACCATTTATGTACAACTAGGAGTGTGAAGCACATGTGCAACAGTGTGCAACACCTCCTCGCCTCTCACCTCACTGACCACAGCCCCGGACGAGCTGTGCTTTCCTCACAGGTTTAGCTCTTCCTTATGAATATAATAATAATAATAATTTATTGTTATTATTTTATTAAAATTTTCAATATTATTATTATTATTATTATTATTATTATTATTATTATTATTAATGTAATAAACATATGTAGTCTTCCTCATAATGTATATATTATTATTATTATTATTATTATAATTATGAATGGAGGGACTCAAGTTCGATCTCAGGGCCTCCTCAGGTAAATACTTATGATAATAATTTGTAAGCCCCTCAAATAAAAAAGAAAGTTAGATTCCCTCTCTATAACACTAGCTAGCTGCATAACCCCAAACATCATTTCAAAAACATCCCCAGTGAATATACAACAAGTTTAAAACTGGTTACGTAGGGAGCTGGTGACCCATTGGCTTGTTAAACTTTAGGGAAATCTTTCCCTTTGCGTTGTGCGTTCTTGCTTTGTTGATGTCGCTTATTGGAGGAATAATGCGATGATTGCTCATACTTTCCCGTCGGAGTTTTGCATGTACGCAAAACAAAGATGGTGGTGGTGGTGGTGAGGGGGAATGGTGGTAGTTGCGGTGATGGTGGTAGTAGGGGTGGTGGTGGTTGTGGGGGTGGTGGTGATGGTTTGGGTGCTGGTGGTGGTGGGTATGGTTGTGATAATGGTTATGGTGGTGGCGGTGGTAGTTATTTTGTGTGGTGAGGGTGGTATTGTGGAAGCCAAGGTCCTGTACAGGGACGCCTTTTAATCAAAAAAATATCTTAAGTTTGTTGGGAAATATACTGAAATTTTCTTAAAATGTTTGAACCCCGACAACCCCCTCCCTCAAAAAACGGTAAAATATTTTGAGATATCTTATCAGTGATGCAGCCACAATGTCGTTGCACCAACGGTACTGTTACAGCCACAGTACTGTTACAGCCACGGTACTGTTGCAGTCACGGTGCCGTTGCGCCCACGGTACTGCTCCAGCCCCAGTAATATTGTACTCACGGTACTACTTCAGTTACGGTACTACTGCAGCCATGGTACTACTACAGCCACGGTACCGTTGCAGCCATGGCACTGTTGCAGTTATGATACTGTTGCACCCACGGTACCTTTGCGAAAACGGCATCATTAGAGCCACGGTACTATTGCAGCTACGGTACCGTAGCAGCACCCAACCCTCAACACAGGAGTCATCGCTTCAGGATTCTCCTTTAGAAAACAAGCGTCAACATTCACCCCCTTCTCCTCCTCCTTCTCCCGTGCCTTCTTTCCCTCTTCTTCTCTCCTCCTTCCTCCAAAACAAAGTTTTCTCATTTTTCTTCTTAGTCTCTGGTCTCTATAGTTCCTCATTGTTTTTTCCTCATTCCAGACAGACTTCATTCCAGACAGACTTTATTTCAGACAGACTTCATTCCAGACAGACTTCATTCCAGACAGACTTCATTCCAGACAGACTTCATTCCAGACAGACTTCATTCCAGACAGACTTCATTCCAGACAGACTTCATTCCAGACAGACTTCATTCCAAACAGACTTCATTCCAGACAGACTTCATTCCAGACGGACTTCATTCCAGACGGACTTCATTCCAGACAGACTTCATTCCAGACAGACTTCATTCCAGACAGACTTCATTCCAGACAGACTTCATTCCAGACAGACTTCATTCGCAGACTTCATTCCAGACTTCATTCCAGACAGACTTCATTCCAGACAGACTTCATTCCAGACAGACTTCATTCCAGACAGACTTCATTCCAGACAGACTTCATTCCAGACAGACTTCATTCCAGACAGACTTCATTCCAGACAGACTTCATTCCAGACAGACTTCATTCCAGACAGACTTCATTCCAAACAGACTTCATTCCAGACAGACTTCATTCCAGACGGACTTCATTCCAGACGGACTTCATTCCAGACAGACTTCATTCCAGACAGACTTCATTCCAGACAGACTTCATTCCAGACAGACTTCATTCCAGACAGACTTCATTCCAGACTTCATTCCAGACTTCATTTCAGACAGACTTCATTCCAGACAGACTTCATTCCAGACAGACTTCATTCCAGACAGACTTCATTCCAGACAGACTTCATTCCAGACAGACTTCATTCCAGACAGACTTCATTCCAGACAGACTTCATTTCAGACAGACTTCATTCCAGACAGACTTCATTCCAGACAGACTTCATTCCAGAGAGACGTCATTCCAGAGAGGAACACCTTGTGTCCTCTTGGACTGGAATAATAATAATAATTCTAAATTAAAAATTAATTAATTTGCACTAATTTAAACTCAAATAGTTTAAATTAGTGCATAACATTACTTTAGCAACGCCCTAGATATAGGTGAGGGCCTTTCTCTCTCTCTCTCTCTTCTCTCTCTCTCTCTCTCTCTCTCTCTCTCTCTCCTCTCTCTCTCTCTCTGTTTTACAGTCAGAAATTCCACAAAGGACGCCTTGATGCCGGCGAAGGCTCTTGATCCAAGGAAGTGCTCCTAGCCCACTTATTTGTTTTTAAGAAATCGGACTGGCTCCCATTCTCATTGAGCTGTATGACCCAAACGGGTTTTGCGCTTCTCCATGAATGTAATATAAGATCACTCAACACTTCCACCATTTCCATTACCATTTCTAACACCATTTCCATCACCATTTCCAACCCCACCATCTTCACCATTACCACCACTGTCACAACCCACCATCACTACCAGCGTCTCTACCATCACCACCACGAACACCATCGTCACCATCTCCACCACCGCTGTCACCATTACTTTCATCACAACCTTCCACCACCCATCACCTCTCCCAACATTACTACCTTCATCACCACCGTCACCACCACAACCACTACCACCAGCATTACCACAACCACCACAACCACCACAACCCCCACAGCCACTACCACCACCACCAACTAGCACGCCACATTTTCCCTCACATTATCAGCTCTCAGAGAGTGACGGTATCAGCAGCAGGGAGCACCTCAGAGAGAATCACTTTCATTGGTAAGTGACGCCTCAATTTCCTATCATCACCATCGTCGTCTCACTGACGATGTTGGTACTTTCCAGTGTTACGTCTGAGTATGGTGAAATATAATTTTCAATTTCAATTTCGTTATTTCCTTTAATAAACAATAAAGGCATATGATATATTGACAGATGTAATGATATATATATATATGCAGTCTATCAGTTCGAGCGTTTCTTGACGCTCGACCTTGTTTCTTAGATGATACCGTGTCCAAGATCCATTAACTCGAAGTGCGGGTTTCCAGCACAAGATAATTCAGTGTTGTGGGTCCAAGAGGTTAGATGCTGCTGTAGTATGAGTCCACGATGAAATGTTTCAGTGGTGTGGGTGTACGATGTCAGATGTTTCAGTGGTGTGGGTGTACGATGTAGATGTTTCAGTGGTGTGTGCGATGAGATGTTCAGTGGTGGGTGTACGATGTCAAGATGTTTCAGTGAGTGTTTTGGTGGGCGTACGATGTCAGATGTTTCAGTGGTGTGTGTGTGTACGATGTGAGATGTTTCAGTGGTGTGTGTGTACGATGTGAGATGTTTCAGTGGTGTGGGTGTACGATGTCAGATGTTTCAGTGGTGTGGGCGTACGATGTGAGATGTTTCAGTGGTGTGGGCGTACGATGTCAGATGTTTCAGTGGTGTGTGTGTACGATGTCAGATGTTTCAGTGGTGTGGGTGTACGATGTCAGATGTTTCAGTGGTGTGCGATGTCAGATGTTTCAGTTGGTGTACGATGTCAGATGTTTCAGTGGTGTGTGTGTACGATGTCAGATGTTTCAGTGGTGTGGGTGTACGATGTGAGATGTTTCAGTGGTGTGTGTGTACGATGTCAGATGTTTCAGTGGTGTGTGTGTACGATGTCAGATGTTTCAGTGGTGTGGGTGTACGATGTCAGATGTTTCAGTGGTGTGTGTGTACGATGTCAGATGTTTGTGGTGTGTGTGTACGATGTCAGATGTTTCAGTGGTGTGGGTGTACGATGTCAGATGTTTCAGTGGTGTGGGCGTACGATGTGAGATGTTTCAGTGGTGTGGGCGTACGATGTCAGATGTTTCAGTGGTGTGGGCGTACGATGTGAGATGTTTCAGTGGTGTGGGCGTACGATGTCAGATGTTTCAGTGGTGTGTGTGTACGATGTCAGATGTTTCAGTGGTGTGGGCGTACGATGTCAGATGTTTCAGTGGTGTGTGTGTACGATGTCAGATGTTTCAGTGGTGTGTGTCCACACTCAAAGGTTTTAATGGTGTGGGCCAAAGGTTCAAGTGTTTCAGTAGTGTTGTCCTCAACTGAAGATGTTGAAGCAGTATTGGTCCTCAGTTGAGAATATTTCGGTAGTGTTCGTTCTCAGTTAAGAGTGTTTCAGTAGTGTTCGTTCTCAGTTAAGAGTGTTTCAGTAGTGTTCGTTCTCAGTTAAGAGTGTTTCAGTAGTGTTGGTCGACGGAGAATCAACAATTAAAAGAAAAGAGATTGTCGCTCTCAAAATAATACTTCATTAACATTTCCTTAAAATAGTAAAGGCCTTTATTGGTGCCATCGATGACCTGTTTACAAGGTCTGACTGCAAACGATCTTTAAAACAGACCACAAGACTATTGCTATTGCTTTCTTAGTAAGCGCTATTCCTGTATGGGTCATACAGCCCTGGAGGAATGAGAGCTAACCAGGTTACAAACCACGGTACGGGTGGGGTTAGAACTCATGGCGAGTGAGTCGTAGGGGAAGGGGAAGGTAGCTCCAACTCTTTGGATCAGGAGCACGAACATTTAACCACCGTTAAGGTAACCCATGCGAAAGATTCATATATGTATATATAGATATATATGTATATAAATATATATATATATATATATATATATATATATATATATATATATATATATATATATATATATATATATATATATATATATATATATATATATATATATATATATATATATACGTATATTTTATGTCACGTTAATGGGTTACAGGAATTACGATAATTGATTTCAAGTTCCAGATTGAGTTTGAAGGGATGTTTGGAAATTATATTCGTTAACGTTGAAATTGGTTTGATTTGTAAATGATTGCGACAAACATGGTGGAGAGAGGGAGAGAGGGAGAGAGAGGGGTGGGCAGTTCTACCTTTACCACGGAATTGACGTGTACCCTGACGAAAGCACAGACATAAACTCTCTAATCCACATTATAGGAGGGACATAAAAAGCTGCAGCAGTAGTATGACCAGCATGATCAGCAGCAGCAGCAGCAGCAGGTAGAAGCGATTACTCCATCTCCTGGCACCACCTATCTTTGGAAACGCCAGTATCGAAATGAAGGCTACCATTAATTATGCAGAGAGTATTTAACTTGAGAACGTTTCGAATTGGGTGGAGCTTTATAGAGTTATGGCCTGATAAAGCTCATCACAAAGCGAAACATGACTAGATAAAGCT
>WNWK01006446.1:82500-105762 GCA_009830355.1 Cherax destructor
TGGTGCTGCATACTCCAGTATAGGCCTGACGTACACGGTGTACAGTGTCTTGAATGATTCCTTACTAAGGTATGGGAACGCTATTCTCAGGTTTGCCAGGCACCCATATGCTGCAGCAGTTATCTGGTTGATGAGTTCTTCAGGAGACGTGCTCGGTGTTATACTCACCCCAAGATCTTTCTCCTTGAGCGAGGTTTGCAATCTTTGGCCACCTAGCCTATACTCTGTCTTCGGTCTTCTTTGCCCTTCCCCGATCTTCATGACTTTGCATTTAGCTGGGTTAAATTCGAGAAGCCAGTTGCTAGACCAGGTGTCCAGCCTGTCCAGGTCTCTTTGAAGTCCTGCCTGATCCTCATCTGATTTGATTCTCCTCATTAACTTCACATCATCTGCGAACAGGGACACTTCTGAGTCTATCCCTTCCGTCATGTCAATTACATATACGAAAAATAGCACTGGTCCTAAGACTGACCACTATGGGAACCCGCTCGTCACAGGCGCCCACTGTGATACCTCATCACGTACCATGATTCGTTGTTGCCTCCCTGTCAGGTATTCTATGATCCATTGAAGTGCCCTTCCTGTTATACACGCCTGATCCTCTAGCTTCTGCACTAATCTCTTGTGAGGAACTGTGTCGAAGGCCTTCTTGCAGTCCAAGAAAATGCAGTCAACCCACCCCTCTCTCTCTCTCTCTCTCGTGTCTTACTTCTGTCACCTTGTCATAAAACTCCAGAAGGTTTGTGACACAGGATTTGCCTTCCATGAATCCGTGCTGGTTGTCGTTTATAATCTTGTTCCATTCCAGGTGTGTGTGTGTGTGTGTGTGTGTGTGTGTGTGTGTGTGTATTCCTACCTACAGTATGTATTCATACAATGTGTACACTTAAACTTAATATTACTGTCAGTACGTCACTGGGTAAGGGAGGTCGAAAGTTAGTTTTATTAAAATATGTATGATACATATATACCTAGCACATTGGAGACTAGTACTTATGACGACGTTTCGGTCCGAATTGGACTATTAACTAGTCACACTGAAATGCGAAGGGAATTGAGCTAAAAAATTTGCGTGCACGGTATTGTGCCTTTATATTTTATTATGATGTTTCATAATAATTTCTTTTACTATAAATATCACGGATATTCTATATACATTATTCATAAATATGTTAAAATGTTTATTTTAGTGTGTGTTTTAAGGCATTTCAGATGACCTTGGTATCGACATTTTCACTTTATTTTCCTTGAGAAAGAGGAAAGTTTTCAACACATTATGCAAACCCTGATCAATGAGTGACATTCTTTACCCTTCTCAGCCTGAGTCTGTCGAGGATCAAGCTGCCGTCCTTGAAGCGATGAGGGAAGACTGCGAAGTCAAAATGAGAGAAGAGATACGTCTCTTGAAACAGTTGAGGACAGAGGCCAGGGTGAGAGACAAGGGAGTTAGCATGGGAGAGGAACCATACGGTGTAAGTGTAGACTTTCCAGGCGTCGAAAACGTCAAATCCAGAACGAGAAGTTCAGACCAACCAAGAGAAAACATGGACGAGGGTAAAAAAGACGGGAGTCGAAATAAACACCCTGAAACTCGGCTCATTAAGGCATATAATAATAATCAGAATGTCAAGGAAAATGGGTCTGCAGCTGCTTCTTTCTGTCCCACGACATTTGACGACGTGTACTGCTGGCCTAGGACACCCCCAGACACGCTGGTCACCATCCCCTGTCCTACGTACGTCCAAGGATTTCCTCACGGGGTAAGACATTGCTCTGTTCGTTTATCTGGTGTAAAATGACCTGAAACTGTCGTAATTTTATTCTCATATTACAATTATAACAGAAATTTAAAAATAAATCATTATTAATTCAGTATAAATGTTGTACATCCCATGTATATGTTATACATCCCATGTATATGTTATACATCCCATGTATATGTTATACATCCCATGTATATGTTATACATCCCATGTATATGTTATACTTCCCATGTATATGTTATACATTCCATGTATATGTTATACATCCCATGTATATGTTATACATCCCGTGTATATGTTATAGATCCCATGTATATGTTATACATCCCATGTATATGTTATACATCCCATGTATATGTTATACATCCTATGTATATGTTATACATCCCATGTATATGTTATACATCCCATGTATATGTTATACATCCCGTGTATATGTTATCCATCCCGTGTATATGTTATACATCCCGTGTATATGTTATACATCCCTTGTATATATTATACATCCCGTGTATATGTTATACATCCCTTGTATATATTATACATCCCGTGTATATGTTATACCTCCCGTGTATATGTTATACATCCCATGTATATGTTATACATCCCGTGTATATGTTATACATCCCGTGTATATGTTATACATCCCATGTATATGTTATACATCCCATGTATATGCTATACATCCCATGTATATGCTATACATCACATGTATATGTTATACATCCCATGTATATGCTATACATCCCATGTATATGTTATATATCCCATGTATATGTTATACATCCCATGTATATGTTATACATCCCATGTATATGTTATACATCCCATGTATATGTTATACATCCCATGTATATGTTATACATCCCATGTATATGTTATACATCCCATGTATATGTTATACATCCCATGTATATGTTATACATCCCATGTATATGTTATACATCCCATGTATATGTTATACATCCCATGTATATGTTATACATCCCATGTATATGTTATACATCCCATGTATATGTTATACATCCCATGTATATGTTATACATCCCATGTATATGTTATACATCCCATGTATATGTTATACATCCCATATATATGTTATCCCATGTATATGTTATACATCCCATGTATATGTTATACATCCCATGCATATGTTATACATCCAATGCATATGTTATACATCCCATGCATATGTTATACATCCCATGCATATGTTATACATCCCATGTATATGTTATACATCCCATGTATATGTTATACATCCCATGTATATGTTATACATCCCATGTATATGTTATACATCCCATGTATATGTTATACATCCCATGTATATGTTATACATCCCATGTATATGTTATACATCCCATGCATATGTTATACATCCTGTGTATATGTTATACATCCTGTGAAAATGCATTAGACAAACTTGTTCTTAAATACTATATAAATTTACCCAAGCATTTCGTATTTGTTAATAACTGTAAATGCACTTGAGTACAATATTGTTGCCACGTTTCTCCGAGATAAAGGGGCGGTAAACCCGTGTGGGTCATTCAGTGTGGAGGCTCGGTCCTCCGTCTGCTGATCGTTCGGGAAAATCTGCTACCTAACAGTACCCAACTTATTGTGGTCACCAAGACGTTTGCTCTCTCTGTCTCTCAGAGCCACGCCTCCCGGTACTGACGTTTGCTCTCTCTCTCTCAGAGCCACGCCTCCCGGTACTGACGTTTGTTCTCTCTCTCTCTCTCTCTCTCAGAGCAACGCCTCCCGGTACTGACGTTTGCTCTCTCTCTCTCAGAGCCACGCCTCCCGGTACTGCACGTCGCAAGGCACGTGGTTCCGCCTCGACGGAGGCAATAGCTCCTGGACAAACTACACCCAGTGCTCTACGATGTACGTCTTGGCTGAGAATGTCAATATCACGCTTTTTAAGGTTGGTTCTTCTGTTGCTCTCTCTCTATATCTATCTATCTATATATCTATCCTAGCAGCTGGAATAATAGAGAAATACAGACAATCGCAGAAATGACTTGCCTGAGGTTGAAAAACCACTCTACGGATTTCTCCCATCACATTTCATTACCTTCAACCCGTTACTCTCAAGATTTTTTTTAATATAAGTTATAAAGCTCTTAATGTCAAGTTAAAACTTGTCACTCTTTGATGATATAATTTTTAAGGGTCTGTAAATGGACTCTTTTTGCATATGTAGATGCGCATACACGTGTACACATTTATGTAAACAGCTTCATATTTTACGCCTGAGTAAACATTTCTGCACATGAGTGACAAACTGGCATACATAAAGTGACATATAGACCCACAAACACACATACATAATATATACAACATGAGGTGTATGTCTCTCAATGAAAACACGCTTAGAGTATTCGTTAATTGGTAATTTAGGGATTAAAGTGTCTTTGATTGGTGGTGAACAGTGATATGCTGCATTTCTTAGCCTCGAGTGTTGATGGCCCTTAAACCTCAGTACCGAACCAACACACATATATACACAAAAAAAGGCAATGTCTGTTGACAAATGCCTTTGACAATTTATAACTAAAACACAAACTAAAAAAAAATAACAAAAAGGTCACCTTTCAAAGTTTTTTTTTTATATTATTGCAGCCTCAGCACCTTCGCCCACCGCCGGTACATATATCTTTCATCTAAATACAAATCTTACGCACTTCTTCACACTTCTCGGTCAACCATAGACCATAATGTATTTATCCGCATGCAATTTAAATGCTAATGCGACCAGCGTGTCAGATATTATGTGTTAAGCGTCGTGTCACCTTCAGTCTATATAAATGTATAATATTAACACGAAATTGCGAGGACTTTGCGTAACGAGTTCGTTAAACTCCTGAAAACCTCCGTTTTTCGTGGGCTTTATGCCCTCGGAGTTCCGTAAACAGAAGCAACGACGCGAATTCAATTAGCCTCAGGAAATACACAAAGTTGCTAACATCTGCCCTGCAAAATGGATGAAAAAAAAATACATTTAAATAATTTTTTCAGACAATTATTTTTTTCTCCCGAATTGCATAATTTCATACATTTTTAGCTTTGTTTACCGAGTTGTATTTGTCTGGGTCAAGGCTCGCCTCCCGGCCTCTCCTTTTGTTCACTTCAATAATTTGGCCGGAATAAGTTCCTGGCGTCCTGGGCCCTCTCATATATACCCTTAAAACTGTGTATAGAGTTTGCCGCCGCCATCTCCTTATTAACTTCATTCCATCTCTCTTTTACCTCCCCTTTAACAACATCAATATATATTATATCTCCCCCTGTCTTTCGTAAGTGCATGATTTACATTTTTCTCGTTGATGTCTGCACAACACTACCTCAGCGCTCCAATAATGTCACTTCTAGACTTCAGAAGGTTGATGGTATGTTCAGATGGTGAGCAAAACACTGTTGTTGTTCACAGAAACATGGCGGAGCGCGGATAGTATGGCGACACTGACTGTAAGAAAATGCATATATGCTGTCAATGGGACATTTTATTAAGGCAATGTTTCGCCGCCTAGAAACGATGCTAAACGGTAAAATGTCGTAGTTATCGCGTGTCTCTCTCTTGCATACTTGTTGGGGTTAATCGCCATTTGTAAGCTAAGACACTGCAAAGGATTCTTTATTGTACAACTTATCGCCTTAAATTGGCATTATTGTGGTGAAACGTTTTTTGATAAAGACGTCATTGTAATCATTGTCTTACCATACTGATGCAGAAGCTACACAAATGTATAATAATAACGTAAGTAAGCATTCCCTCTTGCTTTCTAGTTTAGTCACATCAAATTTAAAGCACAGTCTCCTCCCTCTTACTAGCGTTGTCACCACCGGTTATCTAACATAGTCACTTCCTTTTTTTTTTTTCAACTGTAATCACATTCCCTTTTCCTTGAGGAGTCACTCCCGGTTTACTACAGCAGTCCCCTCCCGGACACTGACGCCCTCGGACTGACGCTCTGAATCTGACTCCATGAGAAACGTTGTCCCAATTAAAGTTTGCTTTTGCAACATGTCTTTGCTTCACTGTGAATTACCAACAACTCTTTTTCTTATATGGCTTAGTATAAAACTCCATGATATATCCCTCACTGGTCCATATCTACTATATGTTATTTTCATATTTTCCCTTTACATTAACTTGCCATTATATATATATATATATATATATATATATATATATATATATATATATATATATATATATATATATATATATATATATATATATAAAATGTGTGTGTGGTGTGTAAGTGGATAAAAGGCTTCGAGAAAGAATAATTGGATTTCTTCCTGAAGCCATTTGAATATTTCACTTTCCCTACCACCCCATCTTTTCATTCTTTACTAATGGGTATATATATATATATATATATATATATATATATATATATATATATATATATATATATATATATATATATATATATATATATATATATATATATATATATATATATATATATGCAAGACAACCACTATGAAAAATAAAGGAATTCCAAGCGCTTTCGTGACTACTCACATTATCAAGGAACTTTAAAAGGAAACATGACAAGAAGGCTTATAAAGGGGCAAGACTACACCTCACAGTCACATCACACTAACAAAGACTACACCTCACAGTAGCGTAACATCGCCCGACTCTGTGAAGAGGAACATAAGAAGAGCTTTACGTATTTGTAGTCCAGAGTTCATAGATGAAGAAATCTCTAAAATTTATGAAATAGCTAATGATTTAAAATACCGAAGAAACGTAATTGATAAATCTTTTAAAATAGCTAGAAATATTTTTTACAATCCAAAAAGGGACAACCAACCTTATTCAACCAAAAATATGTTGGTTCTCCCTTACCATGAAAACTTGGTTGATATGCCTTCCTTTCTTAAGAATTTCAATATCAAAGTTGTATTTAAAAATCTTGACACAGTAAAAAGACTTTTGATAAAAAAATTCCACCCAAAATGCTGACGGATGTGTCTATAAGATTCCCTGTAAAATATGCGATAAAGTTTATTACGGTCAAACTGGTAAAAGTCTTGAACTAAGATTAAAACAACATAAATATAGCATTAGAACTGGACAAGATTCTAATGCTCTATTTATTCATGTGAGAGATTTTAACCATCCAATTGATTTTCAAAATGCTGAGAAGGTTGTATCAAGCAAGTCCATGGTTGAAAGGAATATAATAGAATCATGTTTCATTAAAAGTAGTTTTGAAAATAATATGAATATTTCTTTTGGTTTATATAAATTGGATTCATTTATAATTAATAAAATTTGGGAAGAATTTAATGATAAATTGGACTAATCTAAATTCTTAGGAAGAGTTTCAGGTCCTTTCTTATGTTCCTCTTCACAGAGTCGTGAGATGTTACGCTACTGTGAGGTGTTGTCTTTGTTAGTGTGATGTGACTGTGAGGTGTAGTCTTGCCCCTTTATAAGCCTTCTTGTCATGTTTCCTTTTATAGTTCCTTGATAATGTGAGTAGTCACGAAAGCGCTTGGAATTCCTTTTTTTTTCATAGTGGTTGTCTTGCATATTTTGATATCACCTGTTTACTGTGATCTTTTGCGTGTATATATATATATATATATATATATATATATATATATATATATATATATATATATATATATATATATATATTTTTTATTTATAATATATATATATATATATATATGTATATATATATATATATATATATATATATATATATATATATATATATATATATATTATATATATATATATGATATAATGTATTATTTGCTACTATGATTATCAATATGGATTAATTTGCATGTTTTTTTCCCTGTCAAAATCATGAAAAACAATTTTGCTAAAATTCGAGGCTGACAGTTATTGCTAATTTGAGCAAAAGTTTAAGGGAATATTATACCTCGTTCAGTGAGTTAAAAAATCGTTGGAACATGAGTATGTAATTATTTCAGCCAATGAGAGCACTTAGGTGGAAGCATCGTTTACTTTGTCTGCTCCTTTGTATATTCTCTCGATGGTCCTCTCTCTGCTTTACTTTACCAGTGGCATTGTGGAAGCATCGTTACTGTCTCTCGAATCTCTGATGATATGTTCTAGATGATATATTACTAAAATGAATATATTACTTACATATTTTCTAATGAATATATACTAAAATTAGATATTTTTTTTAAAAAAAAAAAATGAATATATTACTAAAATGAATATATTACTAAAATGAATATATTACTAAAATATAGCAGTTCAGAGTTGATGTACAAATGCTACTTAGCTGTTTTTTAAGAACAAATGTCTTCTCTCCCTCCCTGAATAATTCTCTCCTTTACTCTGTCTTCGTTTCTCCTTTACAACCTCTACTCCAAGAATATGTCTGTCTCTCTTTCTTTCTCTCCCTCTCCGTGAAATGGTCTCTCCTCTGCTCTCACTTCCACTTTACTCCCCATCTCCTCCTTTAAATTCTTCTCGTCTTCTTCCTCTCTTTTCTCCATCATTATTTTCCTGAATCTCTCCTCTCCTCTCATCTCCTCTTTCCCTGGGTTCGGAACTATGTTGGGTGAAATTCTTGCTAAGCATTCACATTCCTGCCCACCCAATATATATTTTAAAATTTGTGTCATAAGTCTTAACTCCCACGCGCGCGCGCGCGCACACACACACACACACACACACACACACACACACACACACACACACACACACACAAATGTGTTAATAACTACCGTGTTGACAACCCGCTATACGACATTAGTCTTCATGGTTCAGCAGATACCCACATTAACATTAAACTTATATCTCACTTCTGTTATTCACTTTCTATTGTCCCTTATTTTCCTATGTTCAGAAATATAACACATTTTCAATTTGTCTGTACCATATCCATATCATTGTATTTTTCTCAACACTGGGAAAAAGGAAAGTCGCCATCGTTTTTCCAAGCTTCTGAGTCAAGACTTTACAGTCAGAAGGGAAATTAGGGTCTTTAAATTTAAGGGCTTCATCAAAGTGGATGTTTTCTGTGTTAGTACCAATGATTCGGAGTAAATTTTTAGGACACTTAAATTAAGGACAAATGGAAATCATTGTTGGTTGTAAAAACTAATTTATTTGTACTCATGGGGCAATAATGTAATCCCTTTAAACTTTTATTTTTAGGACATCCAAGATTTCATAAATGAAAAAAGGTATGAAACTGTACCAACTCAAAGAGCTAATAGTCTGGCAAACCAGTTTGATAGTAGGGTAAGTTTGTAGTGTAACTATTGGGTGATGAATGATCATTATAAACAGGATAACTGATCAGAAATGTTGATGTGAATGCTGAAATATAATACGTGAGATGGGTGTTCATAATAATCATTATCATTATATGTGATAAGTGACCCTAACATTAAACGTGAGGGGTGATCATAATGTTGTATGTGAGTTGTGATCAGAGTCTTATATGGGAAGAGTGACCATTATGTTATATGTGAGGGGTAATTTTAACGATATATGTGAGAGATGATCATGCTATATGTGAGGGTGACCATGTTATATGTGAGGGAGTGACTATAATGGAATGTTGTCGTGTATCCGCGGATTAAAAATCTTTCAGTTATTTCCTTTTCAGTAGCTTTTTATGATTTTCATATTATAATTGTTGCCCTAACGTGTTTTCACTCATAAAATAACGCATTGTACTTCAACTTAATTAACAAGTAAGCCTTATATTCAGAATGACACAGCTTGATATTTTTTCCTTGTTAACGATACAATATGACATTTGTCTGTAACATTTTTAATTTACTTAACGAGATGGAGCAGCGGCGGCGATGCAGTGCCATCCCTGGATATTACTCTTGTGTTGTTGTTGATGCTTTTTAGGGGCCACGACGGCTTATACCGTATGAGCCCTACACGGCTCTTGTGGAATTCCCCTCACTTCTAAACTGTTTTAGGGCCTAATATTTTTGTTTTGTTTTAGCGTAATATACCTTTGCTCATTATGCAGTATCTTTAATTATTATTTTCTTTCCTTATCCCCTGTTCTACCTAGCGTCATTTTCCATGAAGGAAACTTGCCCACTTTCTCATAAAATATGACTCTTTTCCACCCTCCGAAAATCTGGCCCACTCCTCTCTAAACCTTCCAATCCCTCTCTCCCAGGCTTGCCCAGGACGTCCCCCTCTTGAAACTTTCCCCACTCTTTCTCAGAATCGTTGCTACATATCTGAACCCCCTCCTTCTCTCTCTCTCTCTCTCTCTCTCTCTCTCTCTCTCTCTCTCTCCTGTAAATTCCCTGTCATATTTATATGTTACTTTAATGCCAACAGTGGCCGCAAGGAGCGGAGAGAGAGGAGAGGGCCTTTTTACTTTTTTATCCTTGACTCACACATCTAGAATTGCACGATAGTCCTTAATCAAGGTAGAGGTAGGTAGTTCCTCTCAGCAGACAGCCTCGGTGTGAACACAGAAGTCCTCTGCTATCTGTCCTTCACAAGTACTCCCATGTACTCTTATCACGCACTCCCGTACATCAGTGGGTTCCTGTGGTTCGTGTGGTATCGTACGTGGGCTACAGCGTGTCTCTGGTCACCCTGGTGGTAGCGTTCACCGTCCTCGCCTGTATCAAGTGAGTATTATACCCGCCAGTTGTTGATTTTTCCACCTTACTACATCTTGTCGAAATAGTGTTCGTTGTTGCATACTTTTATTTTATTACTGGCATGAAAGAATTGTCACTGTTTGCGGTTCTGTATTGCATTTATTTGCTTATACTCTGTATTATTTTTTTCATATGGCATTGATATTTGTCACTGATATTTATTGATATTTATCTGTCAAAATCGTCCACACGCATAATTTATTCTATTTATAATGAATGGTTTGCTATTAGAAGATGGAGGATTGAGCCTGAATGATCCGCAGGCTTTTACTGCTTCATGAGTGTAATGCAGCTTAGCAGTTAATGTAGATTTATTGTGTAATTATATCTGATGCTTTCTGCTTACCATCTCCAAAGGGTAGCATGGCGACAGTTGCAGATACTTCAGGCAACAATCGGGTCTACCTAGCTGGGGTTTCCTTAGTTACTGGTCACTGGTTTTAGCGAGACTTCTCTGATTTCGTCGTGTCTTTCATTCTTTCTAATATACGGCGAATGAGACCATGAAGACCAAATTTGTCTGCCTATGTGCTGCTGCTGATGCAGCTATGTTCGCTGAGGGGTAGATGCGAGGGAAATGCTCAGGAATGAATTAGAGACGGCCATTAAGAAATCCCTGCATGAGGTGCCCTCACTGCAACAAGCCAACTGTGGCCTCCATACAGATGTTTTTCTTGTTTGGCTGTCTCAATGAACCTTGGTTTTTAAATAGCTGTTCTGCTTGAAGAATATGCAGGGATATCCCTCTTTTATATTTCACTAAATTTTGGACCTTCAATTTCAAAAGAGCCTTATGAAGCACTCGAGGATTATCTTTCTTAATAGTTCGCTTGATGCAATACACGAAGATTGTGTTGCCGTAATTCTGTCAGTGTTGTTTTACGAACTCTTATTCCCTTAGTTCAGTGGGAGCATGGTTCGATCCCGTTGTTGATCTGTTAATGAAAGATTTCGTGTTTCCTTAAATAATAACATTCAGAGTGTCATATTCACTTGGTTTTCTGCCGTCAAAGAAATAGGTTATTCTGGGCTGGTTCAGATCACTTATTCTGGTCATCCAGATCACTTATTCCCCGATTCATCTTCCTCAGGTCAGTCAATGTTTCCTCGAGGACTGTGTTAATGTCCTTAGAAACAAGAAACACTCCCAGCAGAATAGTGTCATTTTTGGTTTCATAAATCATCCTAGCAATATACTCGACCTAGTAGATACGATAACAGTAGCCAGCCAGCCTTAATCTTAAAACTCTCTCACGTCAAATCCCTGGAAATCCACCTTCCCACGACATTGCAAGCACAGGTGTACAGTTACATCAAACTTTTTTCCTAATTTAGGTTGCATTTCCCGAGTTCTTGCTGATGTACGCTGGTTTGTTGCTTAATCGCATTTTATTGTATTTTTAATTTGCCGACAAATTATTTAGTGATTGAAATAAGTCTATATTTACTAATCTGCAATATACATATCTTTATCAGAGAGAAAGTGAAAATGTTTTTTTACACAATTCATATCACAGGCTATTATATTTCCTAACCTCATTTTAAATCTCAGCTCAGTATGAAGTATACCATCACTCTGTTTACTGTTAGGTGAACATGAGCAGCAGCTGTAAAGAATCTTGTACATACTAGATTCTGAACATGGACAGTAGGTGTAAAGAATCTTGTACATACTAGATTCTGAACATGGACAGTAGGTGTAAAGAATCTTGTACATACTAGATTCTGAACATGAACAGTAGGTGTAAAGAATCTTGTACATACTAGATTCTGAACATGAACAGTAGGTGTAAAGAATCTTGTACATACTAGATTCTGAACATGGACAGTAGGTGTAAAGAATCTTGTACATACTAGATTCTGAACATGAACAGTAGGTGTAAAGAATCTTGTACATACTAGATTCTGAACATGGACAGTAGGTGTAAAGAATCTTGTACATACTAGATTCTGAACATGAACAGTAGGTGTAAAGAATCTTGTACATACTAGATTCTGAACATGAACAGTAGGTGTAAAGAATCTTGTACATACTAGATTCTGAACATGGACAGTAGGTGTAAAGAATCTTGTACATACTAGATTCTGAACATGGACAGAGGTGTAAAGAATCTTGTACATACTAGATTCTGAACATGGACAGTAGGTGTAAAGAATCTTGTACATACTAGATTCTGAACATGGACAGTAGGTGTAAAGAATCTTGTACATACTAGATTCTGAACATGGACAGTAGGTGTAAAGAATCTTGTACATACTAGATTCTGAACATGGACAGTAGGTGTAAAGAATCTTGTACATACTAGATTCTGAACATGGACAGTAGGTGTAAAGAATCTTGTACATACTAGATTCTGAACATGGACAGTAGGTGTAAAGAATCTTGTACATACTAGATTCTGAACATGGACAGTAGGTGTAAAGAATCTTGTACATACTAGATTCTGAACATGGACAGTAGGTGTAAAGAATCTTGTACATACTAGATTCTGAACATGGACAGTAGGTGTAAAGAATCTTGTACATACTAGATTCTGAACATGGACAGTAGGTGTAAAGAATCTTGTACATACTAGATTCTGAACATGGACAGTAGGTGTAAAGAATCTTGTACATACAGATTCTGAACATGGACAGTAGGTGTAAAGAATCTTGTACATACTAGATTCTGAACATGGACAGTAGGTGTAAAGAATCTTGTACATACTAGATTCTGAACATGGACAGTAGGTGTAAAGAATCTTGTACATACTAGATTCTGAACATGGACAGTAGGTGTAAAGAATCTTGTACATACTAGATTCTGAACATGGACAGTAGGTGTAAAGAATCTTGTACATACTAGATTCTGAACATGGACAGTAGGTGTAAAGAATCTTGTACATACTAGATTCTGAACATGAACAGTAGGTGTAAAGAATCTTGTACATACTAGATTCTGAACATGAACAGTAGGTGTAAAGAATCTTGTACATACTAGATTCTGAACATGTACAGTAGGTGTAAAGAATCTTGTACATACTAGATTCTGAACATGGACAGTAGGTGTAAAGAATCTTGTACATACTAGATTCTGAACATGGACAGTAGGTGTAAAGAATCTTGTACATACTAGATTCTGAACATGGACAGGGGTGTAAAGAATCTTGTACATACTAGATTCTGAACATGGACAGTAGGTGTAAAGAATCTTGTACATACTAGATTCTGAACATGGACAGTAGGTGTAAAGAATCCTGTACATACTAGATTCTGAACATGGACAGTAGGTGTAAAGAATCCTTTACATACTAGATTCTGAACATGGACAGTAGGTGTAAAGAATCTTGTACATACTAGATTCTGAACATGGACAGTAGGTGTAAAGAATCTTGTACATACTAGATTCTGAACATGGACAGTAGTGTAAAGAATCTTGTACATACTAGATTCTGAACATGGACAGTAGGTGTAAAGAATCTTGTACATACTAGATTCTGAACATGGACAGTAGGTGTAAAGAATCTTGTACATACTAGATTCTGAACATGGACAGTAGGTGTAAAGAATCTTGTACATACTAGATTCTGAACATGGACAGTAGGTGTAAAGAATCTTGTACATACTAGATTCTGAACATGGACAGTGGGTGTAAAGAATCTTGACATACTAGATTCTGAACATGGACAGTAGGTGTAAAGAATCTTGTACATACTAGATTCTGAACATGGACAGTAGGTGTAAAGAATCTTGTACATACTAGATTCTGAACATGGACAGTAGGTGTAAAGAATCTTGTCTCAGTTCTGAACATGGACATAGTGAGATCTGTCATCTAGATTCTGAACATGGAAGTAGGTAAAGAATCTTGTACATACTAGATTCTGAACATGACAGTAGGTGTAAAGAATCTTGTACATACTAGATTCTGAACATGAACAGTAGGTGTAAAGAATCTTGTACATACTAGATTCTGAACATGAACAGTAGGTGTAAAGAATCTTGTACATACTAGATTCTGAACATGAACAGTAGGTGTAAAGAATCTTGTACATACTAGATTCTGAACATGAACAGTAGGTGTAAAGAATCTTGTACATACTAGATTCTGAACATGAACAGTAGGTGTAAAGAATCTTGTACATACTAGATTCTGAACATGAATAGTAATCTTGTATCTAGATTCTGAACATGACAGGTAGAATCTTGTACATACTAGATTCTGAACATGAACAGTAGGTGTAAAGAATCTTGTACATACTAGATTCTGAACATGAACAGTAGGTGTAAAAGAATTTTACAACTAGATTCTGAACATGAACACTGAGTGAAAGAATCTTGTACAACTAGATTCTGAACATGAACAGTAGGTGTAAAGAATCTTGTACATACTAGATTCTGAACATGAACAGTAGGTGTAAAGAATCTTGTACATACTAGATTCTGAACATGAACAGTAGGTGTAAAGAATCTTGTACATACTAGATTCTGAACATGAACAGTAGGTGTAAAGAATCTTGTACATACTAGATTCTGAACATGAACAGTAGGTGTAAAGAATCTTGTACATACTAGATTCTGAACATGAACAGTAGGTGTAAAGAATCTTGTACATACTAGATTCTGAACATGAACAGTAGGTGTAAAGAATCTTGTACATACTAGATTCTGAACATGAACAGTAGGTGTAAAGAATCTTGTACATACTAGATTCTGAACATGAACAGTAGGTGTAAAGAATCTTGTACATACTAGATTCTGAACATGAACAGTAGGTGTAAAGAGAGCTACACTTACTCTTCTCGCCCAGGCTAGAAACCTATTCCAGATCCTTTCAGATGGTAGTCGAACTCTTTGAGGTGCTGGCTGTGGTAGTTACTTACCAAAAGTCTAAATTTTACTAGTATGACACAAGCTGGCATGTGGTCTTGCTATACAAGAAGTACGAGGGAAGTAGGCACTCTCTGAATGTACGAGTGTAGGAGGCACTCTCTGGATGTACGAGTGTAGGAGGCACTCTCTGGATGTACGAGTGTAGGAGGCACTCTCTGGATGTACGAGTGTAGGAGGCACTCTCTGGATGTACGAGTGAAGTAGGCACTCTCTGGATGTACGAGTGTAGGAGGCACTCTCTGGATGTACGAGTGTAGGAGGCACTCTCTGGATGTACGAGTGTAGGAGGCACTCTCTGGATGTACGAGTGTAGGAGGCACTCTCTGGATGTACGAGTGTAGGAGGCACTCTCTGGATGTACGAGTGTAGGAGGCACTCTCTGGATGTACGAGTGTAGGAGGCACTTCTGGATGTACGAGTGTAGGAGGCACTCTCTGGATGTACGAGTGTAGGAGGCACTCTCTGGATGTACGAGTGTAGGAGGCACTCTCTGGATGTACGAGTGTAGGAGGCACTCTCTGGATGTACGAGTGTAGGAGGCACTCTCTGGATGTACGAGTGTAGGAGGCACTCTCTGGATGTACGAGTGTAGGAGGCACTCTCTGGATGTACGAGTGTAGGAGGCACTCTCTGGATGTACGAGTGTAGGAGGCACTCTCTGGATGTACGAGTGTAGGAGGCACTCTCTGGATGTACGAGTGTAGGAGGCACTCTCTGGATGTACGAGTGTAGGAGGCACTCTCTGGATGTACGAGTGTAGGAGGAACTCTCTGGATGTACGAGTGTAGGAGGCACTCTCTGGATGTACGAGTGTAGGAGGCACTCTCTGGATGTACGAGTGTAGGAGGCACTCTCTGGATGTACGAGTGTAGGAGGCACTCTCTGGATGTACGAGTGTAGGAGGCACTCTCTGGATGTACGAGTGTAGGAGGCACTCTCTGGATGTACGAGTGTAGGAGGCACTCTCTGGATGTACGAGTGTAGGAGGCACTCTCTGGATGTACGAGTGTAGGAGGCACTCTCTGATGTACGAGTGTAGGAGGCACTCTCTGGATGTACGAGTGTAGGAGGCACTCTCTGGATGTACGAATGTAGGAGGCACTCTCTGGATGTAGAGTGTAGGAGGCACTCTCTGGATGTACGAGTGTAGGAGGCACTCTCTGGATGTACGAGTGTAGGAGGCACTTCTCTGGATGTACGAGGTAGGAGGCACTCTCTGGATGTACGAGTGTAGGAGGCGTCTCTGGATGTACGAGTGTAGGAGGCACTCTCTGGATGTACGAGTGTAGGAGGCACTCTCTGGATGTACGAGTGTAGGAGGAACTCTCTGATGTACGAGTGTAGGAGGCACTCTCTGGATGTACGAGTGTAGGAGGCACTCTCTGGATGTACGAGTGTAGGAGGAACTCTCTGGATGTACGAGTGTAGGAGGCACTCTCTGGATGTACGAGTGTAGGAGGCACTCTCTGGATGTACGAGTGTAGGAGGCACTCTCTGGATGTACGAGTGTAGGAGGCACTCTCTGGATGTACGAGTGTAGGAGGAACTCTCTGGATGTACGAGTGTAGGAGGCACTCTCTGGATGTACGAGTGTAGGAGGCACTCTCTGGATGTACGAGTGTAGGAGGCACTCTCTGGATATGAATAACCAATTGAAAGACCACATGAAGGCCAGGTCAGATCTTATAGGTTTAAAATAATGCTCAAAATTAAAAAAAATAGAACTGTGACAGCTATAAAGCGTTCTATAATATGCTAAATTAACGCTGTTGCTTGAAGAGTAAGACGATATGGGGGATGAGAGGCGAAGATTAACCGGGAACAAATTGCTTAAGCTAATACTGGGGATCGATCCGGTGACCTTACAGACGCTGGATCAACACCGACCCAGGTAGGTCACAGAGTGTACATTAGGTGTGGGGAAAATAGTGAAATAGTAAAATGTACGTGAATTTGAGGATATATGGAGTCCAGTTCCTGAAAAATTCAATATATGTGTTTTCTCACATTTAACTAGATTAATTATGAAAGTCCCATCAATTAATATGTGCTTCTTTCTATTGTAATGATTTTTTAAATATTTTGAGTGTGTTTATTGCATTTGTGAAATTGTTGACAAAATCATCATCGTCTTTCCTTAAACAAACGAAGTTTGGTTTTATGAAAATTAATGAAAAGCAAAATTCACTTTTAATATTTTTTTTCTTAAACCTTGTTTGTCTATAACTACAAGATCATACGAAGTTATACAACTTCATATCCATTGCATATTAATTATCGACATGAAAAATCATTATTATTATTATATTGGCAAATCTTCATTTTTCGAAAAATCTTATATTCCAAGATAATATAATTCCTAATTACATTAAACTGATGTTTTCATATAGTTTATTTACGTTAATCTTGTCACTGAAGGAGATAATTTAGAATTTCGTTTTACAGCTCATTAAATATTCATTCATGGTTAATTAGTTTTTATGGTCTTTTTTTCGAAGTCCCACATAAAAGTCACATAAATTTTAACTTAGGAACATCGCTAATTATGAAGCCTAATGTAGCACTTGGAGCAAATACAATATATGATTTCCATATTATTCGTTGTTTATTATGTCAAATTTAAGTTTTAAATTATCCTCGTAAAATTTCATTGCCATATTTTCGTCATTACGATACACTGACTATATATTTTGCATTTAATCTGATGAGTATATTTATCTTGACGTATATATAATAAAAGCATGAGTGTATGAATTGTATATTTCGAAGGGTGTATGTCTCAGCATGTATATGGTATGAATAATCACTGTATTAGGGATTAGAGAAACCTTCACGGGTGATATACAATTGACATGTCATCCTTATGTATCGGTAAAAATTTAAACCTAGCAAATCAGTAGACTGACTGTAACAAACATCTAGCACAATACTGTCCAGTATACCCATAATAACACAATAAGCACAAGCCAGTGATCCTGTACCAAGTCATAGTATCTTAAATATTGCCGAAGAATGCCACATAACATGAAATGCAAAACACATATCACTAACACAGGTCTGGCGTGTCCCTCAGGAGGTTGCGCTGTCCCAGGAACACACTGCACATGCACCTCTTCCTCTCCTTCATCTGCAGGGCCGTCGGGGCTCTGGCCAGGGATAAGCAGCACGGTCTTCTCACCCTGGAGTCTCCGGAGACATACATGGAGAAAAGTGTGAGTACTGATGAGGGAGTGACTAGGTAGAGGCATGGAGGTAAATGTTTTTTGTGTTTTTTATTATTGTGTTCGTCATGGGGAAATTATCTGGCTCTGGCTCTTGTCATATCTGTTCAGTGGTAGCTGGCATGCGTAACCATAAGATGGTACAATTATATTAATGATAAACAATATCGATAAGTTCAAGAATAAGACACATGATCAGAATTTGATTTTTTTTGTTGATGAAACGTCATAGGTCATCATAAAACATCATAAAACGTCATAATACATAAAAGTCATAAGACATCATAAAACGATGGTGTCTGCCTGATGAAGACGTATGACGTTTAACTTGCACCGAGCAACATTAGACCCGCCAGCTGACCAACACCTAAGCAATTCTTCATTTTGGGTCAGACCAAGGGCTCCGCCATCTCAATTTACAACTGTGTTATTCTCTTCGCTTAGCAAGCGGAGGATCAAGCCTCCAGCACTCACTGCGTTGCACGATGTAAGTATATAAATAAATATTAAAACAAACAGGGTAGTCCTGTGACGGAGGCAGGCACAGTGACCTTTACCTTACCGGCAGGACTGAGTGGTCTCGTGAACCCGGTTGAAGCAACGCAACATTGCAAGGAACCAAACAAGAGAGAGAGAGAGAGAGAGAGAGAGAGAGAGAGAGAGAGAGAGAGAGAGAGAGAGAGGTAGTATTCAAGGGAGAGAGAATGTGACGGAACTTTAATAGCGAACTCTTATATGCGCGAGAGTCATTCAGTACAAGAAGTGGTGGAGACTCGACCCTACGTCTGGTAATCGCTGGTTTTCTGTGTCCATCGAAGCTGTTGTGATGGAGGGCTCGTTATATGTGCCTAAGTGATATCATTATACTTCACGCAAAGCACTAAACCCGTGTGGGTTGCTTGGTGCAAGGTGAGGTAGAGGCTTGAGCCTTCGTCTGCTTCGTCTTCAGGATGCTTCAGTAACCCTTGGTTTTACTGTGCTCGGAGTGTGACTGACGCACACTGGTGAGGGTAGACCACTGTGATCCTACAGTGGGGAGGGTAGACTACAGTGATCCTACAGTGGTGAGGATAGACTACAGTGATCCTACAGTGGTGAGGATAGACCACACTGACACTCAGTGATCCATCCATACTTAGCACACAATTTTTCCCAGGATGGCGTGGAAGAGGTGACAGCATATTGGACATTATGTGGTGATTTATAAGATTGATGATGTTACATATCCTCGTCTTCCACATTATCTTCACGATGGCTGATCTCGGTCTGGCCCTGACTCTTGGTCTTACCCTGACTCTTGGTCTTACCCTGACTCTTGGTCTTACCCTGACTCTTGGTCTTACCCTGACTCTTGGTCTTACCCTGACTCTTGGTCTTACCCTGGATCTTGGTCTTACCCTGACTCTCGGTCTTACCCTGTCTCTCGGTCTTACCCTGTCTCTCGGTCTTACCCTGACTCTCGGTCTTACCCTGACTCTCGGTCTTACCCTGTCTCTCGGTCTTACCCTGACTCTCGGTCTTACCCTGACTCTCGGTCTTACCATATCTCTCGGTCTTACCCTGACTCTTGGTCTTACCCTGACTCTTGGCCTTACCCTGAGTCTTGGTCTTACCCTGACTCTCGGTCTTACCCTGTCTCTCGGTCTTACCCTGTCTCTCGGTCTTACCCTGTCTCTCGGTCTTACCCTGACTCTCGGTCTTACCCTGACTCTCGGTCTTACTCGTCTCTCGGTCTTACCCTGACTCTCGGTCTTACCCTGACTCTCGGTCTTACCCTGACTCTCGGTCTTACCCTGACTCTCGGTCTTACCCTGACTCTCGGTCTTACCCTGACTCTCGGTCTTACCCTGACTCTTGGTCTTACCCTGACTCTCGGTCTTACCCTGACTCTCGGTCTTACCCTGTCTCTCGGTCTTACCCTGACTCTCGGTCTTACCCTGACTCTCGGTCTTACCCTGACTCTTGGCCTTACCCTGAGTCTTGGTCTTACCCTGACTCTTGGTCTTACCCTGACTCTCGGTCTTACCCTGACTCTCGGTCTTACCCTGTCTCTCGGTCTTACCCTGTCTCTCGGTCTTACCCTGACTCTCGGTCTTACCCTGACTCTCGGTCTTACCCTGACTCTCGGTCTTACCCTGACTCTCGGTCTTACCCTGACTCTCGGTCTTACCCTGACTCTCGGTCTTACCCTGACTCTTGGTCTTACCCTGACTCTCGGTCTTACCCTGACTCTCGGTCTTACCCTGTCTCTCGGTCTTACCTGACTCTTGGTCTTACCTGACTCTCGGTCTTACCCTGACTCTTGGTCTTACCCTGACTCTTGGTCTTACCCTGACTCTCGGTCTTACCCTGACTCTTGGTCTTACCCTGACTCTCGGTCTTACCCTGACTCTTGGTCTTACCCTGACTCTCGGTCTTACCCTGACTCTTGGTCTTACCCTGACTCTTGGTCTTACCCTGACTCTCGGTCTTACCCTGGATCTCGGTTTTATCCGTTGCATCATCCATACGGATTTGGTGCTTGTTTACGAACGCCTTAATAATTCTGCATGTCCATCCCAGGATCATCCTTGTTCCTAGCTTGCCTTCATATCCACCTGCAACTCTCTGCAAATAACTGCCTAGATGCTAGTGAAGAGATCGTTAGCTCTTGACTAACATCTAGAGCTCTTAACTACAACACTCCAGGCGCGGTATAACCACTACGAGCTTAACGTTACCCTAAGAATATAATAAAAAAAAATCATGATACTTTCTGAAGAAACGGGTTCAGAGCATTGAGAAGGGGTGGCTGTTGCGTGAACATTGTTGCACTAAACGAGGTAGGTTAGGTAAGGTAAGGTTTGTCAGAAAACCGGATAAGTGTTTCCTGACGCGGGTCTTAGTCACATGGTGACCCGCAGCTGGAGCTTTTGGTCATCTGACAGAGGCCTTCCGCTGGCTTACCGGTCCACCCCGTTAAAAATTATAGTTATGATTGTTTAACCGAGGTAAAAAGAGCTAGATGGTGGCATTACTTCATTCCACCTTTCCAAACACCATTTCTTTCAATGCATCGGTGTGGGGTATCAAGTATATTTTTGTCCTGAAGCTGACCCAGAAATAAAGGTGAGAGTGCCTTTTGCTTTTTAACTTTGACTTCCTTTGTTCGGATAGCAGTAGCAATTTAATGTTATCAGCAGAGATATTCTCTACAATGATCAGAAATTATTATTTTTTCCATCAAATACTCTAGTGTATTTCTCTCTCTCTCTCTCTCTCTCTCTCTCTCTCTCTCTCTCTCTCTCTCTCTCTCTCTCTCTCTCTCTCTCTCTCAAATTATAACTCCCACCGCAAAACACTTCTCTCTCTCACTGCTGCAGACGTGGGCGTGCAGGGTATTCACGGGCACGTGGCAGTACTTCATCCTAGCTAACTACGCCTGGATACTGATGGAAGGACTCTACCTCCACAACCTCATCTTCCTGGCCCTCTTCACTGATAACTCTGCCATCACCCTCTACATCGTCCTGGGCTGGGGTGAGTTACCTCCCGTGCTTTCTTAGAGGGCGAAACGTTGTCCAAAACGCTCTTCACGTTCTTCATAACTGTGTCTTTGTCTTAGCATAAATGTCGGTGATCCCTCAATACACGTAGTGTCCTGAAGGAACTTAGAGGTCCTTAAAGGTATTTGAACATCCTTGAAGGTCCTGAAGGACTTTAAAGGCTCCTGAAGGCTCTTGAAGGTTATTCAAGGTTCGTGAACGTTTTCGAAGGTCTTTGAAGGCCCTTGAAGGTTCGTGAACATTTCTGAAGGTCCTTGAAGGATCTAGAAGGCTCTTGAAGTTCATTGAAGGAGTACTGACCCGGAACATAATGTAAGCATGACCTCTGTACCCTCGCACGGGTCATCATTTACAGTTCTGGAGAGCACAGCCAAGACAAATGACCTTGATAGAATTCCCTAACTTTCCTCAAAACTTGTGTTTTTTTCAGAAGACGGGAAAATTGATTTAAGAAAGGCGAGCAAGCTGGTAAAAGTCTCTGATAAATATATACTGTTTCCTCGAACTATTTGTCAGTGTTAACACACGGGCGAGAGTTTTAATAGTGTTGCAATGTTGCAACTGTTTAGCAACGGCCTCACATTCGGCAAAGTTTTGAAGAATTTTTTGTGATAGTGCAAAAAAAAATTGGTTTCGTGGATTTGAAGATAGGGGGGAAATAAATCCTGAAAACACTGTAGCAAGTCCTTGTTCCAGCATTGCAGGAATTGTGTTTGTTGTAGCATGGCTGGTAGTGTGTTTGTTCTAACATGGCTGGTAGTGTGTTTGTTCTAACATAGCTGGTAGTGCGTTTGTTTCAGCATGGCTGGTAGTGTGTTTGTTTCAGCATTGCTGGTAGTGTGTTTGTTTCAGCATAGCTGGTAGTGTGTTTGTTTCAGCATGGCTGGTAGTGTGTTTGTTCTAGCATAGCTGTAGTGCGTTTGTTCCAGCATGGCTGGTAGTGTGCTTGTTCCAGCATGGCTGGTGGTGTGTTTGTTCTAGCATGGCTGGTAGTGTTTGTTCCAGCATGGCTGGTAGTGTGTTTGTTAGAACAGGGCTGGTAGTATGTTTGTTCCAGCAGGGCTGGTAGTGTGTTTGTTCCAGCGGGGCTGGTAGTGTGTTTGTTAGAGCAGGGCTGGTAGTGTGTTTGTTCCCGGGCCGGTGGTGTTTTTAGACAGGGTGGGGAGTGTGTTCCCCTGGTGGTAGTTGTTT